>JACEFZ010017030.1:107500-309259 GCA_014155875.1 Cepaea nemoralis | reverse complement strand
GTAAGAAAACTTCGTCTTGAGCTCTGCCTGTTGCCGTCTCTTGTTGTTTCACGACTGTGTTAAGTCTACCTCTCGCTGTGCCTACTCCACCTGTGTTAACTTTCCATCTTGTTCTGCCATACTGAAGTATTTTACTACACAACTTATATAAGCAAAAAAAAAAAACAATCAATAACCATTAATATACACTCTTAAATTAACTAAAGGACGTAATCTAATAGTTCTTCTTCTTAAAAAAAATTAGTTCACATTAATCAATAAATTTTCTATCTAATAGAAAAAGTTATTTGGATTACCCTTTTCTTGTTGAAACTAATTTTCCAATGGTCCAATCGAAAATCAACTCTTACATTTTCTTCTCGACGTCTATGCTCTTGTATGCCGAGACTGAGAGGCACTGTATCTGGCACCCAAGTACTTGAACCAGGATCGACAAAGCGGCTTCAGTACCCCGTAAGGATCAATAAGGCTCGATAAGGCTCGATAAGGCTCGATAAGGCTCGATAAGGCTCTCGACAAGGCTCGATAAGGCTCGATAAGGCTAACCAAGGAAAGAGTTTCTTCATTCTATCATGACACTTTCAAATGTATGGCTGCTCTTTGCGCTCGAGGGAGTGCAGATCTGGACACAAAAATTGGCACTTTTGGACGCCTTAAAACGGCTCGATCTGGCAATTAAAGCGACTTTAGTAGGGTCCTTTCTTCAACAGGACGGCAACCCACTTTGCTTACCCGCTTCCCAGAGTTCAAGACACCTATGATCCATCGAAGTAATTTTTCGTTAGAGGTTTTCTTGTTATTTGAGCTGCTGATCCAAACGATTTTTCGGTTCTGATTCCGTCAAGCGAGGTCAGATTCAACAATGATAACAGCTCCTGATCTCCTCTCAAGCGACGACCAAGGTCATAGGCTGGTTCAAGGGTAACGGCTCTTGTAAAACATATTGAGGCTCAAAGCAACGGTTATTCTGGAACATGATGGCAATCATTATTTTGATACACAGCTTATAATTCCCATATGTATGGCGGACTCCAAAAAAAAAACACCAGCCAGGTCAACGCAGTATTTGATTAGAGACGCACTGTGTAGCGAAGATTTGATCAGAAACGCTTTGATATTACTGTGTAGCGAAGATTTGATCAGAGACGCCGCCTTGTTGAATTTCTCTGCAAGCGACAATTTTCAACTGCCATCGTGCCGTGGTATTGACGAAAACAAAGACACAGCCATGTTTCTGTTCTGGAGGCAACTTACATTCCGCGACAATTCATGACCCGCATCCTGATCACTGGCTCCATTTTCACTCATGTAACAGAGTGAACGGTTAAACGATAATATCAACAGATGACATTGAAGCCTTGGACAGTGTAAACGGCTTTTATTAACTGTAATTATAAAGTTGATATAGCTTCTTGAAAAACACACCCGGACTGACCACAAGCTAAGCTGGAACTGTTTATATTTTTGACGTCACCCGTGAGCTTCCCTAGAAATGGTGCTTTCTACAGTGCTCACAAGTGCGACATTTCCTAACCCTTCTCTATTTCCCCTTAACTAACTATAACAGAGATGGAGCTCTGTTATACATGCATTGACTTTTTATCTGTGTTTACAGACACATAGGATATGTCTGTCACGAAACGAGGGCACCGATTGAGCAGCGGGGGTCCATCCTGCATGAAGGAAGACTGGATAGGTCATTGAGACACTGAAAGAAAATCTCGCATATGTGGTACTGTCACAATCAGTGACCATCTGTGCATTTGTCACCGGGTTCCGAGCTTCTAGGATTGGATTTGTAAGCAGATAGGAATATTGTACTCTGATTGTTTATTCATGACACGTTATATTTTCTATCTCTGATGTAATTAAAGATGGCAGCAATAAAACCGGTGTATGTCGGCTTCTAATGCTGTCATGTGTGTTTGTCTACCTACAAAAACAGAGCCATATTGGTGTGCGTGTGTGTGTATGTGGGGGGGGGGTGGGGATGGGGTGGACTGGTGGGGTGGGACGATGGGTGTTAGTGCGAACGTTGCTGTTGTTGATAGAGTGATCTTCATACAACCCCTACCCCATCCCACTCACCCACACACAGACACACACACACAACACTCACCCCCCCCCCCCCATACACACACACACACACCACACACACACACACACACACGTATACATTGACAAGTAAAGCAAGCCCATTCACGACACATCAAGCCAGACAGTACTTGTAGAATCCTAACGTTGGCGCTTCCTGTGCACTGGGTCAGGAGTCCATTGACGAGTTTTTTGTGTTTGTTTTTTAATGTGTCCAAAGCTAGTTTCCTACTAAGGGCCTGTAATGTGACAGAGACATACATCTTGTATTCCTGAACGCGGGGAAGAGTAAGTGACCAGTACTTCCCTCACGTAAATGAAGAGCCCAGGCGTCAAACCCTTACTCGGCCGTGCTCATGGCATTATCAGCGCAGTTCCGATCAACTTCGCTTATGCGCCCGTTGGTCCGTTAATAATGCACTATCTACATTATGTGGAGGAAACACTGCCAACTACGCCCGTTGGTCCGTTAATAATGCACTATCTACATTATGTGGAGGAGACACTGCCAACCGAAGCACAATGCCAGCCAGTCTGTATGTGCTGTGGTGAACTTTGACCTGCTTGTACCTTTATATCCACAGCCGGCGCTGTGGATAAGGGGTGATGAAATCAATCTGCAACCCCGCATACAGAGTTCAAAACACAGCGGCGATTTGGCAGCAGACCGTCTTGAGATAATTTTCATTCAGTGGTATGAGTGCCCGTCGTTCTGACAACAATGACAAATTACTGAAAGTAAACTTGCCAGGAAATCACGAACAGCCAAAAGATTTTTGCCTGGCATATTTCCCTGCATCTTGTCAGGTACATACTGCAGTAATTTCACCGCTGTAGACAAGTAAACTTATGGGATTGATTTTCTAAAAGATATAATAGCCTTGAAGATGTAACCGGCTATAAACATTTACTCAAGGAAATACAGTAAGGGGACGCTGCAATAGAGGAGTGACCATCAAGCTTGCCTGCCTATCTGCCCGGAGGTCATGTGTTCAAAACCCCATCGCAGTGGGGATTTTGGTTTTCACCCCCCCCCCCCCCCCTGTCGGCCTCCTCTCCCCAGCCCCAGCCTAAAAATGGGTACCTAGAAATTCAAGGTCTACGAATATGGGGCTACCATAATATACTAAATACGCCTCATGGCGTAAAACGTTATCCTTTATTTACTTCTACCGTATACCCAATACCCCTTCAGGTGAGGAAAAGGGCAAGTTCTACTTTTTGTAAATATCTTATAACGTTAATTACACTAATTCCAAAGACCTGGGCTCCAGTGAATCAGATTTCCAAGGGCAGTTATATTGGATTTGCATTCTATCGTCCTGGACTTCCTCCATTTACGTGAAAAGATAAATTAATTAAAGGGCTCTTTTTCACGCCACGAAGTTTATTGGCTACGTGATGCTAGCTCCATGTGTTAGATAAATCGTATTCAGCGTGTGATGTTTTCTACATCATGCCATCTGCATTTACTTCCCGGAAATTTTCCAGGTACTTACATTTGGCTGGATCGACCTGGGAGTCAGATTAATGCGGGTGGGGGATGAGGTGGGGTTGGAATCCCAGCCTCGAAAGGGATTTGAACACCTGACTACCAGACAGGCAGGCAAGCGTCCCAGCCACCATGGCTTCATTTTACGTGCAAGGTATCCAGTTAACCTATCTAGATTGGTAGAACCTGATAGTAGCTAAGCGACCCTAGGCAAAGTTTTATGGTCATTGCAACACGTCGATTCCTCAACCATAGCAAGATGGAGACACGAAGACCGACAAACGACAGTTTTAAGGGGACGTAAATAACAAGTACCTTATAAGTCGGAGTGGGTTCATATGATGGCGAGGGACACTGGTAGTAGGGAAAGCTAATTCACACTTAAAATTCAGTCCAGTGCTACTAGAAGTAGCGTGTGTCGACTACGCTTGAGTTTAAAGCGAGCAAGCTCCAAAAAGATGACAAAAATATCACTAGTTTGTGCCAAACCCTCACGCGCTTTACAGAGATGTCAGCAAACTTTAGTTAACTGTTGATTTCTGTGGATGTTTATTCACGCAGACGTCTGAATGTGTAAGAAACAACAGCAGTCGAATATCTGCGCTTTGACACTTGGGGAGTATAAAATTTCATTTCCTGCGCTACGTGATCGCTATCATTCCTGACTAATTCTTCACGCTAAAATAATAGTGAGCCTAGCAATGTATGGTTTTTTGGGGGGGGGGGGCACATTGTGTGTGGTCTGTTTGTTCTGGCAGCTTCCTTGAATCATCGTTAAAGGCTAGGTTACCTCTAACTCTAATACTAACATAACAGTGTTGTTAGTTTGTTATGCCACACAATAACAAAATAAAGGCGACAGTGGCGTAGCCAGGGGAGAGGGGAGTGTGCAAGGGGAACGATGTCTCCTGTTCTTAGTGGCGCCTTTTTCAGACACTGGGTGGTGGAAGGTGGAAACGTCAAACAACTGAATATTACCGCACAGTGAGAGATTAAAACAACAGAGAGATCGAATAGCATATTACCGCACATCTCGTATTTAACCTACAACAGTGATTCTTAACCTGTGGGATCCACTCCCCTTGAGGGCGCGAAATACCTAAAGCAGTGGTTCTATACATTTTTTGGGACAATGCACCATTTCACCTGTTCAGAATATCATTCCCTCCCCCCCTCCCTTTCCAAAATGGCATTACCCCCTTCACATACACTCAACACACACACACACACACACACACACACACACACACACATATATATATATATATATATATATATATATATATATATATATATATATATATATATATATATATATATATATATAATATATATATATATATATATATATATATATATATTATATATATATAGACTAGCTGACCCGGCCCGGCTTCGTCCAGCCCTAGCGGGGATCTATCTATCTGTTCTGTCTGTCTGTCTGTTCTGTCTGTCTGTCTGTCTGTCGTCTGTCTGTCCCGGACGGTTTCGCCCAGTCCCTGATGGGGAGCATCTAATTTAGTTCATATAAGTAGTCATATAAGTTCCCGTTCCCGACTGTCTGTCTGTCTGTCTGTCTGTCTGTCTGTCTGACCCGGCCCGGCCTCACCCAGCCCCTGCCGGCTTCGCCCAGCTCCTGGCGGGGAGCGTCTCATTTAATTCATAATCGGCCCCTGCTCCCGTTCCCGTTCCCAAATAAGAATCCTGGCCCGGCTTCGCCCAGCCCCTATTGATCCCTAAGTGGACCCTATTGATCCACTGGCGCCCTACGTGTGTCAGACCTTCCAAGCTAGGACACAGTATTCAGATGAGTACATTTTTATTTTAATTAGTTTAATTAGTGAATATTGTCATAGTGTGTTTCATGTAGTTTTGTGTTGGTTTGTATTTGTTTGTCCTGTGCTGACGAAGGCTTTGGCCGCAACGTCCAATTTGTCTCTTGTAGTCGTGTTTTAGTAAAGCTCACAATCTACTTCTCGTTTATTTGGGTGATTCATTCACAGCCCCTGGCAGGGATCGTCTCATTTAATTCATATTCGACCCCTGCTCCCGTTCCCAAAAAAGACGACCCGGCCCGACTTCGCCCAGTCCCTGGTGGGGAGCGTCTCATTTAATTCATATAAGTAGTCATATAAGCTCCAGTTCCCGTTACCGGAAATATGGCCAACAGATTGGAAGAGAACAATCTTCATCCCAATAACTAAATAGGGCAATCTGAAACTATTGAATTTAACAAGATATCACGAAAACGCAATAAATGCTGGGATGACTGTATAAATGTCGAAGAGAAATAAAAAAAATGAGTTAGAAAATTTTCATGTATTTAAAATAGATGCATTATATCATTATATATTATAACGCAGCAGAAGAAAAAGAGGAGGAGGGGGAGGAGGTGGGAGGAGGTGGAAAGGAGGGGAGGGGCGGAGGAGAAGGAGGAAGAGAGTGGAGGAGAGGGGAGGAGGAGGAGAGGAGAGGAGGAGAAGAGGGGGAGGAGGGGAGAGGGAGGGAAGAGGAGGGGAGGATGAGGGGAGGAAGGGGAGGAGAGGGGGAGGAGGAGGGGGAGGAGGAGGGGGAGGAGGAGGAGAGGGAATGAGGAGGGGAGGAGGAGGAAGGGAGGAGGAGTGGAGGAGGATTAGGAGGGGGAGGAGGAGGAGGACGGGAGGATGAGGACGGGAGTGGGAGGAGGAGAGGAGGGGAGGATTGAGGGGGAGGAGGAGGAGGACGGGAGGAGGAGGAGGGGGAGTAGGAGGGAAGGAGGAGGAGGAGGAGGAGGGAGGAGGAGGAGGTAGGAGGAGGGGAGGAGGGGAGGAGGAGAAGTGGGAGGAGGAGGGGAGGAGGAGGAGAAGGAGAGGGAGGAGGAGGGGAGGAGGGGAGGAGGAGGGAAGAAGAGGGGGGAGGAGTATGGATAGGAGGTTGAGGGGGAGGAGGGGGAGGTATAGTGGTGAGGAGGAGGAGGAGTTGAAGGAGGAGGAGGGGTGAGGAGGAGGGGGAGGAGGAGGAGGAGTATTATAACGTACATGCCTGTAGATAACTGTAGCGAAAAGGTCCACCTATTTGAGAAATATGCAACAATTTTATATATATAGCAATACTATTAGAAGTTATGTACCCTCGCTATATATACATTATAATGTAAATAAAAATATTAAATAATATTAAGTAAATAACTGTTTTTACACTAACAAACTATGACAGTTAGCAGCATGGGAATGAGAGGAAGACGTGTAAAACATGTCATCTCAATCGGATGGACCGTTTGCGAACGCATAAAGGACATACATACAGACAGATAGACATTCTATTATATATAATATATATATATATATATATATATATATATATACTATATATATATATATAATATATATATATATATATATATATTATATATATATATATCTTATATATAAAATAGGATCTCCGTCTGTATGTCTGTATGTATGTCCTTTATGCGTTCGCGAACGGCCCATCCGATTGAGATGAAATTTTCTACACGCCTTCCTTTCATTCCAGTGCTGCCAACTGTCATAGTTTTGTTTCTTCTTCCTCCTCCTCCCTCCTCCCCCTCCCTAAATACGTACGTAAATATATGATGATGATGATGAAAGAATCCCCGAACCACAACGCTAGGAAAAGCGAAGAAAATGATGTGACTACACAGAATCGTCACACGGCAATCATCATCATCATCAAGTGCCGTGCCGGCTGGCGTAGGCATTCATGGCTCTCCATAGATCTCGGTCTTTGGTTTTCTGGATCAACTCTGCTGCTGATATTCCTCCATGCCACGGCAATATCAATAACAATTCATCTTTTTATGTGTAAGGAAGTTATCTACAGTCATGTAGAAGGGAAGAACAATCAATGGAAGGACCGAAATCACAGAACCTAGACGAGTATGAATTCGGAATGGCAAACCCCCTCTTCTCCTCCTCCCTCCACCCTCATCCTCCTCACCTTCCTCTTCCCTCTACCTCCTCCCCCTACTCCTCCTCCCTCTCCCTCCTCCTTCTTCCTCTCCCCTCCTCCTCCATCCTCCTCCCTCCTACTCCTTCCTCCTTCTCACTCCTCCTCCATCCTCCTCCCTCCTACTCCTTCCTCCTTCTCACTCCTCCTCCTCCTTCTCCCTCCTTCTCCCTCTTCCTCCTCCATCCTACTCCCTCCTCCTCCCTTCTCCTCCTCCCTCTACCTCCTCCCTCCACCCTCCCTTCTCCTCCTCTTCCTCCTCCTTCCTCCTCCTCTTCCTCCTCCCTTTCCTTCCTCCCCTCCTCATTCTACCTCCTCCTCCCTCTCCCTCCTCCTCCCTCCTCCTCTTCCACCTCCCTTTCCTTCTTCCCCTCCTCATTCTCCCTCCTCCTCCCTCCTTCCTCTCCCTCCTCCTCGCTCCAGTCCTCCTTTTCCTCCACTCCTCCCTTCTCCTCCTCTCACCCCTCTCCGCCCTTCCCCTCCTCTCTCCTCCTCCCTCCTTCTCCCCTCCTCCTCCTCCTACCCTCTTCCCTTCCCAGCTCCCTACTCCCTCCTCTTCCTCCTACCTCTTCTCTCCTCTCTTATCCTCCTCCTCCATCCTTCTCCCTCTTCGTCCTCCTCCTACCTCCTCCCTCCTCCACCTCCTCTCTTCCCTCCATCCTTTTCCTCCGCTCCTACTCCCTCGCTCACTCCTTCCTCACACCCATACTCCTACTCCACTCGTCCTCCTCCTCCCTCCTCATACTCCTCCCCCCCTCCTTCCTCCTCCCTCCTCCTTCTACATCTTCCTCCCTCCTCCTTTCTCCCTCCACCTCCTCCCCTCATCCTCCTCTTCCTTCTCCTCATCCCTCGCCTTCCTCCTCCTCCTCCCCTTCTCCTACCCTCCTCCTTCGTTCTCCTCCTCCCTCCTCCTCCCTCCTTCTCCCTCTTCCTCATACCTCCTCCTCCCCCTCCTCCTACTCCTCCTTTTTCTTCTTCTTCTGCTGCTGCTGCCGCCGCTCCATTTACCCAAGTTAATTTTTGGGGGAATATGTAAAGATCTGTCAAGTGCTCTTTCTAATGCTTTTTGTAAGTTGGTCTTCGTTTATCTAAGGTTGTTCCAACCGCAACCAATAAATGATTAGACAGACAGGCAGACAGACAGACAGACAGAGAGGGAGGGACAGACAGACAGACAGACAGACAGACAGACAGACAGACAGACAAACAGACAGACAGACAGACAGATAGTCGGGAACGGGAACTTATATGAGATGCTCCCCATCAGGGGTGGGCGAAGCCGGGCCGGGTCAGACAGACAGACAGACAGACAGACAGACAGACAGACAGATAGATAGATAGATAGATAGATAGTCGGGAACGGGAACGGGAGCTTATATGACTACTTATATGAATTAAATGAGATGCTCCACACTAGGAGCTAGGCGATGCCGGGCAGGGTCAGGCAGACAGACAGATAGACAGACAGACAGACAGACAGACAGACAGACAGACAGACAGACAGACAGACAGACAGACAGACAGTCGGGAACGGGAACGGGAGCTTATATGACTACTTATATGAATTAAGTAGGAAAATACCTGCATGGTTTGGCCACGTGGCATGGACGGGACAGGAACACTGAGCTGATTCACGACTCTGGTGATCGAGTGAAATGGCCAATCATGACCGCCCACGCTTTCCGGCATGTCACATATTTTCCTCTCGGTCTTCCTCTTGGTCTGTTCCCCTCGATCTTGCCAGTTGTCAATAAGTTCTCCAATCAATTTCTTCTCATAACATGTCCAAATAATTTTGACTGTCTTCGTCTAATTTCTCTAATCAGTCTACGATTTTCATTTGTCTCTTGTAGTACTTGGTCATTGGTTATTCTATCTGTCCATGGTACTCTGCATTTTCCTCAGAAACCACATTCTGTAGCCAGCAAATGTTTTTCAGCTTGACTGCACATTGTCCAAGTTTCACATCCATACAAAAGAACAGGCTCCATGTATCCCCTCAACACTCTTTTTCTCGTTTCAATTGACATCTTTTTATTGGTCAGAATGTTTTTCATCTTGCTAAAGGCTACTTTCGCCATGGCGATTCTTGTTCTAATCTCTTCAAGGCATCTCCCATCAGATGTTATAACTGTTCCGATATAATTGTATCGATTCACTTGTTGAAGAATATTCCCATTTACTTGTATATTACATTGTGGTACTTCGTTCTTCCTAGTGACGACCATAACCTGTGTCTTCTTACAATTTAATTCCAACCCCAGCTGCTCACTGTGTACAACAACCGTGTCTACTAATTGATGTCAGATCCTGTGCATTTTCTGCAATCAATACTGTATCATTTGCATATCTAATGTTATTGATGTTTCTTTCTCCAATACTGATTATATGCTGAAGAAAAGTTATATCAAGGGAAATAAATGTTAGTAGCATTGCTATAGATAGATAGATAGATAGATAGATAGATAGATAGATAGATATATATAGATAGATAGATAGATATAGATAGGCAGGTAGGTAGGTAGGTAGATAGGTAGATAGATAGATAGATAGATAGATAGATAGATAGATAGATAGATAGATAGATAGATAGATAGATAGCCAGGGGGTGGGCGAAGCCGGGCCGGATCCTCAAGATTTATGGATGGATGGATGGATGGATGGATGGAAGGATGGATGGATGGATAGTTAGATAGACAGCCGGACTGGGTCGACAGACAGACAGACAGACAGACAAACAGACAGACAGAAGACAGACAGGCAGACAGGCAGACAGACAGACATGCAGAAAGATCCCCGCCAGGGCCTGGGCGAAGTCGTTGCCGGGTCAGCTAGTAAATATATATATATATATATATATATATATATATATATATATATATATATATATATATATATATATATATATATATATATATATATTCACACGCTCAAACAAGGTAAACTACTGTTATCTGATGACCTCCAAAAGCAACGATGGGCAGAACATTTCATAGAAATATTAAATAGACCGCAGCCTGACAGTGTTCCCAACCTGGATGGAGAAACCACCATTCCCCCACTAGATGCCTTCTGTGAGTCATTCACCATGGAAGAGATTAAAGCAGCCATTAAAAAATTGAAGAACAACAAAGCTGTTGGTGAAGACGACATCTCAGGAGAAATGCTCAAAGCAGCAGATGAGAATACCTTACAACGTTTGCTACAGCTGATCAATGAAATCTGGCAAAACGAATCCCCACCACAACAGTGGAAGGATGGTGTAATTTTCAAACTGCCAAAAAAAAGGTGACATGTCTGATTGCAATAACTGGCGTGGTATCACCCTACTGTCAGTACCAGGAAAACTTTTTTGTAGCATGTTACTTGAGAGATTGAAAAAGTCTATAGATGAAAGGCTCAGAGAAGAACAAGCTGGCTTCAGACCAAAACGGTCATGTATAGACCACATTTTCATCCTTAGAATAATCATTGAAGACTGTAGAATTCCAGTCGAAATTAATCACCAACTTTGTCTACTTTCAAAAAGTCTTCGACAGTATCCACCGTCCTTCACTTTGGAATCTACTTAACATCTATGGTTTCCCTACCAAATATATCAACATCATAAAATCTTTCTACAAGGAGACACGTTGCTGTGTGACAACAGAATCAGGCAACTCTGATTGGTTCTCAGTGGAAACGGGAGTGAAACAGGGTTGTGTCTTGTCACCGATGCTCTTTGGAATAGCTATCGATTGGGTCATGCGCAAATGCACAAACAACACAAATAGGGATATCATTGGGTTGACAAAATTCTAGAAGACCTGGACTTTGCCGACGACATAGTGCTTTTAAGTTCAACACACCTAGATGCCCAAGAGAAAATAAACCATCTCCAAAATGTTTCAGGACAAATTGGTCTCCAAATTAACACTGCAAAAACAAAAACTATTGATCTTACCAACAGTTCAGACGACACCAAATTAAACAACCATGTTCTTGAAAAAGTCAACAGCTTTACATACCTAGGAAGCAAATGACATCTACAGGGGACTCAACGCCAAAAATATTATCTAGAATTCGCACTGGCATCTGGTGCCTTCAATAAACTGTCAAACATCTGGAAGTCAAAGACACTCAGCAAACATATGAAACTTAAAATCTTCAACTCTTGTGTGATTCCAGTGCTAACGTATGGATGTGAGAGTTGGAAATCAACGGTAGCTTTAGATACAAAAATAAAATAGACAATTTTGAGAACAAATGTCTTAGAAGAATTCTAAACCTCCACTGGACAGATTTCAGAACCAATACGCAAATAAGACAAGAGACTAAGCAAGACATTGTATCCAATTTTATAAGAAAACGCCGTTGGAACTACATCGGCGATGTACTCAGAATGGACAAGACAAGATTCCCAAACAATGCCCTCTTATTTTCACCAGTAGGGAAAAGAAAACGGGGAAGACCAAGAGAGACCCTGCGTAGAACCATCATCAGAGAAGGCTCATTCAACGGCCAAGTGAACATCCAGGATTTACAAGTAGCAGCGAACCGCTGGACATGGAGAGCCATGACTTCTGCCCTATGCGCCGCCTTAGGCTCAAGAGAAAGGACTAACTAACACGCTCATACATAATTCAAGAAAGGGGGATAATCGCGTTTTGTGTGGTCCTGAAACCAGTTTGAGCCTGCCAATCTGTGGTCTTAATCCCCCCCCCCCAAAAAAAAAAACACTCTAAAATTACCCCCTCTTCCCCCCCCCCCCCCCCCCCCCCAACAGAAGGGAACCACTGACCTAAAGGAATGTGGGACGTGAAGAAAACGAAAATTACATGCGAAAGGCAGAAGGAAAACAAAAAAAAGGTGGAGGTGGAAGTTCTACAAACACTAATATTAATGCCCTACTGCCTTTTTTCAATGTTCCTCAGCGTGTAACCCATGTTTTAATATTAGTATTTGTAGAACTTCCACCTCCACCTTTTTGTTTTCCTTTTGCTTCTCGCATGTAATGTTCGTTTTCTTCACGTCCCACATTCCTTTAGGTCATATTTCGACTTAAGCAATCAAGGGGAACAATTATAGAATTCACTATATTTGTACTGACAGCTATATTGCAAGAGAAGTATATGTTTATTCCTGTAACAATTTTATTCATATCTTGCATGGTATCAATTGAATGTTACCATAATAAAAGCTATACACAATTTGAATACCGTTTGAAAATGTAGACACTAAATTGTGGTATAATAAATATTGTTTAGTAAGTTATTTATTTCTGTATCTGCTAGGCTGCGTCTGTCTAAACAACATTTGGAATTGCTCTGGTTTCTCTTCACAACGTATAAATCTTTCGCCTAGATGAAATGTTCCTTCGTTTTTGTGTGGAAAAAAAAAAAAAAAAGATGAAATTTTTCCTCAAGAAAATTTCCACAGTTCAAGTTAAAAACGACACACACTCATTTGTCATAGTCAACATACACGCACCACCTAACTACAATTATCAACCTCTATTTTATGAACATTTAGACGACTTACTAACACAGACATACAGGGGACAAAATATTGTTCTTGCCGGTGATTACAATTGTGTTCTTGAAGATTTAGACGTGGTGGGTGGGGAGGTAAGAACACAGCTGAGAAGAGCCGGCAGGGACAGCTTACATCAACTTGACACACTACGAAATAGCATCGATACACACAACCTCACAGACGCATTCAGGCATACACACCCCGACAGTAGAGAAACGACATACACAAACACAACACACAACAGATCATCTAGATTAGACCGGATTTATACGCCCGCAACACATCACATCATACAAACCAAACACCTACGGGAAACATTAGATTACACAGACCACAAAGCAATACTAGTACACATCAGCACAAACAGCACAAACACGCAGCCAAACAAAAGGTCACCTCACTGGAAGTACAATAATTCACTATTGGAACACTCAGAATATGTAAAATATATGACACAGCTCATACACACGTACACAGACAATATACCGACTGAGAACATCACACAATACTGGGACTTATTGAAAAACACCATACGAAGCAGAACACAACATCTAGCAACCATGATCCACAAAGACAGACTAAGACAGGAGCGCATCATACAGACAGCCATACGACTAACAAAACAAACAGACAGAGATGCACATCACTTACACACATTAGAAGCACAACTAGAAGAACACCAACAACACAGATATCTGGGTGCTCTTCTCAGAACAAAACTCAACACAATTACACAAGAGACAGCTACGAGGCAATATTTAGCAATAGAACAGAACGTACAACGTAACAGACAAATAAGCAAAATATCAGACATGCAAGGAAACATGCAGACAGAAACACCACACATAGAGACTGCTTTCCAACAACACTACACACAACTATTCACAGCAGAGACAGTCGACACACAGATACAAGACAACTTCTTACAGTACACAAAGAAATTATCTGACACAGACAGAGACACACTGGACACAGAACTGACACTGACAGACATAACACAGGCACTAAGCACACTAAACAAAGACAAAACTCCAGGACCAGACGGTTTGACAGTAGAATTCTACCAACACTTCTTTCCTATTCTAGGCAATCTTCTCCTCAAAGTCTATCAGGAAGCCTTTGACAAAAAAAAATCTTCCGGACAGCTGCAACATGTCTTACATTACACTCATATGCAAAGATAAAACTGACAAAACACAACTGAAGAACTACAGACCAATTTCCTTACTCAACACAGACTACAAGATACTCGCCAAATCACTCACCAACAAACTTAAACCTTTCATGCCAACACTAATACACCCAGACCAACAGTGCAGTGTCAAAGACAGAAATATACACAACCACACACACCTCATTAGAGACATTATCAACTACACACATGGAAAAGACTGTCCATCCTCCATCTTATCCTTGGATCAAGAGAAGGCCTTCGACAGAATTTCCCACACATACCTGCATAGGACACTAGAACACTTGTAACATAGGAGAGTACTACAGGCAGTGGATACAGATCTTGTACAAAAATCCTGAGAGCAGAGTGTTGGTGAACCATTCACTGACAGCTAGCTTCAGGCTCACGAGATCTGTAAGACAGGGATGTCCCTTATCACCACTCCTGTATGTGCTCACCCTAGAACCTTTATTAGAGAAGATAAGGCAAGACACTAGTATTAAAGGAACCTTCCTGCATGGAATAGGAGAGCAGAAGCTCATCGCCTATGCAGATGACACTGCCTTCTTTCCCACCAGCAACACATCAATAAGGAATATACTCCACACCTTTACCCATTTTGGAAAAGGCAGTGGAGCCAAAATTAATGTACAGAAATCACAGATAATGGGCCTGGGAAAGTGGAAACAAAAGGCTGATTTCCCTCCAGATCTGAAACACATAGACACCATGAAGCTGTATGGGATCACATTTCCATGTGATCCCACAGAAACACACAGACAGACATGGCACGCACTGACCGAACAGATCACAGACATGTTACACAAGACATCCACAATATTTGGTAGAAGCACAATAGTCAACACATACATATTACCCAAAATAATATATTTAGCAACAGTACTGGACCCTCCCAAACAGACCGTCACAAACATAAACAAACAAATCAGACGCTTCATCTTCACCAACACAATACACAGCATTCAACACAAAACTCTCATACAAGACAGGAAACAAGGCGGGATTGCACTACAGGACATCCAGACAAAAATACTGTCACTTAGAATCAGTCACATAGGTAAAATCATCAGACACCCAGAACAGAACAGACTAGCACTATACTACATAGGCCACAACATCAAACATCTCACACCTCTTAACAATGCAACTGCACACTACCAGGGAAGACTGCCAACATTCTATCAGACATGCATACAGGCAATAAAAGGACATGAACAGTTAATACAGCAAACAACACACACAATATACAAACATTTAGTTAGAGAACAAGCACCATCACTAAGACTTAGGATTAAAAGAGGACACAAATACTTCATGACTGACTTCACATGCACCTTTTCAAACCTACACAACAAACACATAACACCAAAAGCTAGGGAGATCACATATAGACTGTTATACAGTATGACCCCCACAACACAGGTAGAAGCATACATATCCAAACAATGTCAATTATGTAGAAACAACACACAAGAGACAGAGGAACACATTTATTATACATGTCCAACAATTACTGCCACACGCGCAACACTCAAACACCTCATACAAACACACACAGGCAAACAAACCGACATATATAAAGCAATTTTTCTCAATACTATACCACAGACAGCTAAGGACATACATACAAAACTACTTGTAGCACTTTCTTACTACAGACAACTTATATGGACCTGCAGAAATTTTGCCAGATACAAACACCACACATATAACACACATTTAATTTCCTTTATGTACACACACAAGATATCACAACTATTTCCAGAGTAAATCATATGTACTCTTCCTTATTTTATTACAAATTTGGTATACATGAGTGCGAGAAAGAAAGTAGAAACTGTGAGTGAATGGTGAGTGAATGATTAAAAAAGATCACATATGGTCAAAAGACCAATGGAAAATCCCTTATGTAAAGAATAGTGGAAGTATAAATGCTTGTTTTATTTGCTTCAAAATGATGGTTTCACCCTTATAGATAAGGGGGAAAAGAAAAAAGGAGAAAAGAAAATTCAACTCCTCCCATTCCAAATTACTATTTATGGAATGTTTTGCTTTAAATGCACTTGTTGTGCTATACTACCACCACTACTAAGATTATCACTTTAGTAAATAAACTCACATATTTGTTATACTATTATTATTATTATTATTATTATTATTATTATTATTGTTATTATAATGATTATCATCATTATTATTATGACTATCTTTATTCTACCTTTACTATCCTTAGTATCATTAATGTTATAAGTATTATTGATATCATCATTATTATTTTACAATTTCATCTCCCCCGTGCTTCCCCCTTTGCTTACGGTTTGTTGCCTTTGCTACTAACCCCACTGGTTGGTTCAAACATTTGTCCTGCCTGTGCCATCATTACAGGGTGGTCAGGAGAGCATTGATGGAATGGAACAATTGGTGGGAGGGTAGCGCGGGAAACAAAAATGTAAAGATTTCCCTTTCTCTTAGTCACCCCCTTTGAATCATGTGAGTGAGTGTTGAATGAATGAATAAATACAAAAACACATATGGTTATCAAACCAATGATACTGTAAACATTTATGCAAATACAAATGTTTGGTTAATTTTTATTAAAAAAAAGAAAGAGAGAGCAAAGAGGAAAATATGAATGAACCCCTACATTTAGGGGGGAAAAAAGGAGGAAAATATAACCCACTCCTTTACTCCAAGTATTACTAAAATCTGCAGTTTGCATGTGTATGTACCTGCTAGGCTATGTTTCAAGGCTCAATCGATAATAGCGTTTTGGGTAATTATAGACTTATTTCCTTACTATCGTCGCTATCAAAACCACTAGAAAAACACATTCATAAAATAACGTTACACCATTTAATTAACAATGATCTAATAATTAACAGTCAATCTGGGACTTCTGTGAGGAGAAGTGCACCAGAAATATTCCCGCTGAGATTTCTTTAATGTCTGTTGCAGATGTTTATAAATATCTCTTGAACCTCAAATCAACAAACTCACACGGCCTAGATGGTATCGGTAATAGAATTCTTCGTTGTGCTGCACCAGTCATTAGCGAGTCCTTAACGTTCATATATAACCAGTGCCTGGCCAAAAACTACTTTCCATCTGCATTTAAAATTGCTAAAGTGTTTCCGCTAATTAAAAATGGCTCAATCGATAATAGCGTTTTGGGTAATTATAGACCTATTTCCTTACTATCGTCGCTATCAAAACCACTACAAAAACACATTCATAAAATAACGTTACACCATTTAATTAACAATGATCTAATAATTAACAGTCAATCTGGGTTTCGACCTAAATATTCTTGCCATAGTGCTCTAACAAAAATGACCGATAACTGGCACTTAAACATCAACAACGGTAGAATTTGTGGAGCGGTGTTTGTAGACTTTAAAAAAGCTTTTGATATGGTAGATCACGATATTTTAATTAGAAAACTAAAGCAAATGAAGACAAGCACCAACATGGTGAACATAATTACGTCATTTCTATCCGACAGGCAACAAGTCGTGTCCTTCAACAACTGTCTATCAAGACCAACACAGCTTAATATTGGTGAGCCTCAGGGCTCAATACTAGGTCCGCTGCTTTTTGCAGTTTATATTAATGATCTTCCTTTATATATCAATACAACTTGTGATCTATTTGCAGACGACTGTACTATATATACTAGTCAAGAAAACCGTAGTGAATTAGAGAATTCTTTACAAAAGGAACTTGATAATCTTACTAGATGGAGCAATGAAAACCGCATGCAAATTAACATCGACAAAACCAAATCCATGCTAATAACGACCAGACAAAAACTACAGACACTAGCCATAACTGGATCACCGCTCGAACTCCGCATGGACACGTTACCTATAGTTAATGTGACCGAACATAAAACACTAGGGCTTTTAATAGACAGCCATTTGAACTGGAGCTCTCATGTTCACGCTCTTACCAAGAAAATAACACAAAAAGTTTACCAACTTGCTAAAATTCAGCACTTCCTGGACGAAAGCACACGAAAAATATTCTATACATGCTATATCCAATCACATCTCGATTACTGTTCCACAGTTTGGGATGGTTGCCCTAAATCTAATTTAAAACGACTATGTTCTCTACAAAACCGCGCTATTCGTCTGGTTTCTGGCATAAAGCACGTTGAAAGTAATAATTTGTACAGTCATCTAAGACTTCTACCACTACAAAAGCGCTTCCTTTTCAACAAAGCCAAATTAGTGAATAAAATTATATCTCAAAATACCCCAGAGTATCTTCTACCGCTGATTCAATCTAATGCAATGAACAGCAAGCGCCTAAATTTGTTACATGTCTCAAAGCCTAGATTGGACCTATACAAAACATGTTTCGCCTATTCTGGTGCTCACTTATGGAATGATCTGCCTCCAGATCTGAAAACTCCAATGAGTCCCTACACATTTAACCGAAAACTCTTTCAATACTTAATCCATACCGACTATATGCCACCATAATTCATTTACTGGTATAATTGTTCAGTATAATTGTTCATTATAATTGTTTAACTATAATTGTTCACTATATATGTGTGTGCGTGTGGGAGGAGAGAGAGAGAGAGAGAGAGAGAGAGAGAGAGAGAGAGAGAGAGAGAGAGAGAGAGAGAGAGAGAGAGAAAGTGGGTGTCAGAGAGAGGGAGAGAGTGAATGCGTGTGTGCGCACGTGCATGCGTGTGTGTGGAGAGAGTGATTGAGCGAGAAATGGTGGGGGAATGTGTCAGTGCATGCATTCGTACGTGTATGTGTGAGAGTGAGTGAGGGAGTGTATGCGTGCGTGCATGCGTTCATGTGCATGCGTTCATGTGTATGTGTATGTGTGAGAGAGGTGATTGAGAGAGTGAGTGTGTGTGTGTGTGAAGGATTGTGTGTTAGAGAGTGAGACAGTGGGAGAGTTGATGTGTTAGTGTGTGTGTATGTGAGCGCGCGCATGCGTGTGAGTGTGTGTATATGAAAGAATAGAGAGAGAGAGAGAGAGAGAGAGAGAGAGAGAGAGAGAGAGAGAGAGAGAGAGAGAGAGCTGAGCAGATGCATGTCATGTAACACGCATATTATGTAACACGCGAATCCATATGTTTGTATATTCTCATCTGTCATATTATCTGTTAAATACCATTTGATTTTATCATGCATAATATAAACTTATGTTCATTACTGTAGTTTGAGTGAGAGAGTCAGTGAGTGTGAATGAGAGACAGAACGAGTGAGCGTGAGAGTGAATGAGTGATCGGGAGAGTGAATGAGTGAGCGGGAGAGTGAATGAGTGAACGGGAGAGTGAATGAGTGAGCGGGAGAGTGAATGAGTGAGCGTGAGAGTGAATGTGTGTGTGTGTGTGTGTGTGTGAGTGAGAGAGAGAGAGAGAGAGAGAGAGAGAGAGAGAGAGAGAGAGAGAGAGAGAGAGAGAGAGAGAGAGAGAGAGAGAGAGAGAGCATCACTATTTTTACGTCACATACATTTTATGTACACATTTTTCTCCATGTTTAACATTTTTATGAGACTGCTCATGACAAGTGTCAGTGTATGTGTGTGAGTAAAGTGTGGGAGTTTGTTCATACTAGTTTCAATACTAACGTGAGACATTTTGTATGTGTCTAGATGTGAGGAAGTGTGAGTGTATGTGGAGGATGTGTGTGAGTGTGGGGATATGTGTGGGTGGGGGTGTGTGGGTGGGGGTATGCGTTTGGATGGGTTGGGGTGTGTGGGTTTTGGTGGGTAGTGGTATTTGTGGGTGTTGGTGGGATGTGTGGATGGATGTGTGGGGGTGAAAGTAGGGGTGTTGGAATGGGTGTGGGGGATGTGTGTATGGGTGGAGGATATGTGTATGGGACGGATGCAGGGGATGTGTGTTTATGTGGGTGGAGATGTGTGGATGGTTTGAGGAAGTATGTGTGGGAGGCGGGGTTGTGTGGGTAGGGGATTGTGTTGGGTGGATTGGGGATGCAAGGGCGGGTGGGGAGAAGTGTATGGTGTGTGGGTTTGAGATATGTGTGCGGTGTGTTGGTGGGGGATGTGTGAATGATGTGTGGGTGGAGGGTATGTTTGTGGTGTTATGGGTGGAGGATAGTGTGTGGTGTGGGGGATGTGTGTGATGGGTGCGGGGAATGTGCGTATGGGTGGGGTATATGTGTGGGTGAGTAGGGGATTGTGGTGGTTGGGGGAAGTATGTGGGGGTGTGTGGGTGGGAGATGTGTGTGTGTGGATGGGGAATGTGTGGGTGGGGGTGTGTGAGTGGCTTAGGGATGTGTAGGTGGGTGAGGGAGTTGTATGTGTCGGGGTGGGATGTGTGAGTGGGTGGAGGATGTGTGTGGGGTAGGGGTATTGTGATCGAGAGATGTTTGGTTGGGGGTGGGTGGGTGGGGTGTGTGGGTGCGTAGTGGAGGATGTATGCGTGAGTGAGTGTGTGTTGGTGGACGGGTAGGGAATGCGTGTGTGGGTGGGGAGAGGTGTGTGGTGTGTTGGTTGGGGATATTGTGTGGGTGAGGTATGTGTGTGTGGGTGGGGGGTTTTGTGGTGTGTGAGTGGGGGTATGTGGGGTGGATGGGTAAGGGTATCTGTGTGGGTGTGGGTGGGAATATTGTGTGGTATCTGGGTGGGGGATATGTGTGTGGTGTGTAAGTGGGGATGTGTTGGTGAGGGATATGTGTGTGTGTGGTGCGTGGGTTGGGAATAGTGCGTGGTAGGGGGTGTATGTGATGTGCGGGTGGGGGATTGTGTGGTGGGGGATTAGGTTAAGTCATGTGTGGGTGGGTGGAAGTTGTATGTGTGGGTGGTGGGGTGTGTGTGAGTGGATTGGGGATGGATGTATGGGTGGTTAGGGAGATGTGTGTGTGTGTGGGGGGGGGGGGGAATAGGGACATGTCAGTTGGTGGGGATGTGTGTGTATGGTTTGGGGATGTGTGAGTGGATGTGCGATGTGTGGGTTGGTGGGGGATTGTGTGCATGGGTGGGGAATATGTTGTCGATGGAGATGTGGCTGGGGGATGGGTGGTTTGAGGTGTGGGTGGGGAGAGGATGTGTGGGGTAGGATGTGTATGTGGATGGGCGTGGGATGTGTGGGTTGGTGGGGGAATGTTTGTGGGTGGCGAGTGTGTTTTGGTTGGGGGATCAGGTGAGGGCAGTGTGTGTGGGTGGGGGAGGTGCGGGAGGGGGATGGGTCGGTTGGTGGGGTATGTATGTGTCCCTTGGTGTGCGTGTGTGTCGGTAGGTGGGGGTGTGTATGTGTCCCTTGGTGCGCGTGTGTGTGGGTAGGTGGGTGTGTTGTATGGGTGGGGTGATGTATGGATAGGTGGGAGATGGGCTTCATAACATGGTAATTAGCCTTGTTTATGTTTACAACATTCATTTCACAATGTTTATTTTCTTCCTATGTAAATGTATAATGCTCTTGATGAACGAAAGACGAGTGATTGGAAGGGCCGAATGCAAGACGGGCCTGCGCGCCCAATTTGTGACCCTAATAAAGTTGATTTGATTTTGATTTTGTTTAACACCATTACAAAGAAAATCATCCTAGCAAATGGAATCACATATTGTAAAAATGTTTATCATTTTCATAACTATTATTACCATTGCTGTTCTTTATAATTGCTTTATTGCCCTCAGTATGTCTCCTCCTGTCATTATTATTATTATCATCATTAGTAATAAACCAAAACCCCTTTCCCATGCACCCCCCTCCCCTTGCTCATGGTTTGTTGCTGCCCTTGCTGATACCCACACCGGTTTGGTTCAAATATTTATCCTGCCTTTACCATCATTGCCCAGAGAGGGGGGTAATAGCATTGGTGGAGTGGAAACCAAATTGGGGAGAGGGTGGCAAGGGAAACAAAAATGTAAAGATTGTAAAAATTTGTGCTAATACTGATGCTTGTTTACTTTCTACAATAAGTTAAAAAAAAAAAAAAGAGGAAGGGAAAAAATGAATGAACCCTTACAAATAAGACCAAAAAGGAAAAAAAAATTAGCAAGGAGAAAAAGATAACCAACTCCTTTTACTTCTGCTATTATTGAACATTGCATGTTGCAAGTATATGTGAAAATTTAAAAAATAAATAAGCAAGGAGAAAAAAAAATAACCAACTCCTTTTTACACCTACTATATTATTAAACAGTCATCATCATCATCATCATCATCTTCCACTTCTGCCGTCAAGCGTCGTGGGGAGGAATAAATTGCGTTCCAGCGCCCGGTGGGCGGCACTGGATAGTGTCATTCCGTGTGGTTGTACAATGTCTCTGATGTCGTCAATCCATTTTCTTCTTGGACGTCCTCGTGGTCTCGTCGCAGATGATCTTTGATGTAAGGCCAGTGATGGTAGTTGCTGATGTTGCATTCTAACAACATGGCCAAACCACTTGACCTTCTGTCTTTCAATAAATGTGGCACAAGGTGTTGATCCCACAGTCTGTCTGATAGTAACATTTCTTACTCGGTCTCGGATTGTTAAGTTGGCAGCTCTCCTCAGGCATCTCATTTCGCAGGTGTTGATTTTGCGAAGGTGTAATTTGGATAAAGTCCAGGTTTGAGATTGGTAGCATAGGGTTGGTGTGAATATGCTGTTTATTATCTGTCGTTTTGCGGACATGGGTATGTTTGGATGTTTCAGTAAGGGTGACAGTTGATATGTAAGTGCACTAGCTTTTTGACATCTGATTTCAATTTCTCTGTCTAATCTGCCATCTTCTGTGATCATACTTCCAAGGTATTTGAATTCTTTAACTTGTTTCAGAGGTGTGTTATTTATCTGTATACTTAGTGGGCCTGGCGATCAGTGCAGGATGCAATTGTTATTGTATGTACCAGACATATTTTAACACCATTTCTAAGAAAATCATTTTAGCAAATGGAATCACATGTTTGGAAAATGTGATCATTATCAAAACAAATTTTATCATTGAGTTTATTAATATTAGCATTGCTGTTATCACCTTTACCGGCTCCGTGGCCGAGGGGTTAGCAGCTTTCTCCGCTAACCCCGAATACTCTCGTCACGTGACGCGACGAGAATTAGCAGTGGTTCGAATCGCAAAAGTGACTTATGAGAGTATGGAGCCGGTCGCTCAGAAAGTCGTGGCGTGCTGATGAGCGTAATCTAGCCTAGGAATCAACATACAGCTGAAAGATGCTGGTGTTGACCGCAATATCCTGAAACAGGATGGAAACGCGGGAAAAAAAAAAAAAAAAGTTATCACCTTTAGTAGTTTTTATTCTTTGTCATTATTATTATAAGATGTATTTCATGTAAACACTATTCCTAAGATAATCAATTTAGCACATAGAATCACATGTTAAAACTATTTATTATCATTGAGTCTATCACTATCACCCTTAGTTAGTTAGTTAGTTAGTCGACAGATCATCCTCGTTGCACATCGAACCATTCAGTCCATAAGTGCTCGGATCCCCTCCTCAGCAAATCCCGCAGCGTGTAGCGGCTAACGACGCCAGTTCTGTGTTGGTTTATCAATCTTCTTTGGCTTCCTGCGTAGTGTTCTTGTTTGGCCACCCCTCTTTTAATTTGCTGCTCCCGCAGTCTGGCCATTGTTGTAGATTCACAGTCATCACTTGGTTCTCGCAAAAGTCTCACTTCTCGTAGAGCATTCAGAATGTCAGCCTGGTCCATGGCGCGTCCGCCCTCCACAGTAGCCTCACCTGCGAGCTTGTCAGCCCGCTCATTTCCTTGTACTCCCGCATGACCTGGCACGAAGATGAAACTAATCTTTGCCAGCCGAGACCGCTTCAGAGGCAGCAACCATTCTCTTCGGATCGACCCCTCCTCTATCCTCTTGATCATGTTCATTGAGTCGCTAAGGAAACAGGTCCTAGTGAATGTCTGTGTCTCGAGCCATGTTATTGCTTTACTTACTGCCATGACTTCCATGGTCAGGCTACTTGTGGTTTCAGTGAAAGCACCAGAGTCCTCCTTCACAATTCTCCCTCCGGCCCGAGCTGTAAAGGCCCATGAGCTTCTCACATGTCGCACGACCGACCCATCTGTGTAGATGACCGCGTCACCGTCTAGCGAATTCTCGAAAATCAACGCTTGTACTTCAGCCTCAACAGCAGCCGGATTTTCTTGTCTGCATTTTCTATCTAGTTGGATGCAATCTGAAAAGGATGTGCAGAAGTCTGTTGGCACTTGCACCCACTCCTCGCCAGGTTCTAAGTCCTCAAGTGAACACACCTGTTGAAGAATGTCTTCGGCTTGACCCATCCACGGCCGTCCTCTTTTTAACCTGCTGCCCTTCACCTTCCTAATTTCACTATGCAGTGGATGTTGTGTGTTTGCGTTAATTCTGAGGTAGGCGCGTGCCCTGCAAACTTGTATTCTCTCTTCAATGGTTGGAAAATCAAGAAGGTAGCGCATCGCTCTGCATGCTGTATCTCACCCTTAGCACTGTTATTCCTTGTCACTATTATATTTATTTATGTATTTGGTTGTTACTTTGCATTATTATCATTGTAATCACTATTAATATATATGGCTTTGTAAACGCGTATAGGCCTACTGTCACATCCCCCTTTCCCACCTTTTTGATATTGTGATTGTTGTCTCTGCTGCCACCCTCACCGTTTGGTTCTAAACAGTTTTTGCACCGCCATGTTTATCATCACCGAGGAGTGGTGATGGTACTTGGTAGGAGTTTTGGAGCTGACAGGAGAGCGGGGCGGCAGGGGAAATAATAGCAGCCCACTACCATCACGCCTTTGATTTAAAACATTTCCTTACAACAATGTCAATGAAGAAATGTTCAAATGTATAAAATGTTGGAAAATTTGCGCATATGTCACCTACACGTCTATTATTTTTTCGTCTTTCAATTATTAAGGGTTATTGCTATCAATTTTATTGTTGTTAATTTGTATGGATGTTTACTATTACTATTATGCTCCCTCAGTTCCCCTCCTCCCCGCTTGTTTACTGTTGGTTGTTTTGACGCTGCTACCGCCCTCGCTGGTTGGTTCTATCAATTGGCTGCCACTGCCATCATTACCTGAAAAGGTGGCGATGGTATTGGTGGCTTTGAAGCCGGCTGGAGATGGTGGTGACAGGGGGAACAAGCACGGTAATAAATAAATTTTGGTTACCCCCCCCCCCCCCTTTGACATGTAAATATGCAAATGAATTAATTGTTGTAATATTACACATATGTCACCTACACGCCCAGACGCAACGATCCGTAAATACACGCACACAAATACTGAACACACAGTACGCATGTAACAACACGAACAATACAAATGCAACAACTACCTTTCTGCATTGTAACTAGTATACCCCTTGACAACCACCCCCCCCCCTTTTCCCCCACCTTTTCGACACTGTTGGTTTTGATGCTACTGCCGCCTTCACCAGTTTGTTCCAACAGGTTTTTACTGCCATTTTCCTCATTACCAAGTGGTGATGATGCCATCATTGATGGTATTGTTGGGGTTGGAGCTGACGGGTGAGAGGGTGGCAGAGGGGAAAAAGAATGGTAGGCCTATACTATCGTCTTGTTGTTGTTTGTACTCGTTTTTCGTTACCCCCCATATCAAATGTAAAAATGTTGAAACAAATGTTGTAAAAATTTGCGCATATGCAACCTACACTTCCACATGCAACGCTCTGTAACAACACGAACAATACAAATGCAAATGTTTCTTAACACTCAATAAAGGTTTAAAAAAAAAAAAAAAAAATAGATGAAAATTTTGTCACGCTGCAGAGCCCTTTGTTGCAAAAACAGTGGAAGATGTGAAGGCCAAGTCTGAAGAGTCACTAGAAGAG
Source organism: Cepaea nemoralis (assembly GCA_014155875.1). Classification (NCBI taxonomy): domain Eukaryota; kingdom Metazoa; phylum Mollusca; class Gastropoda; order Stylommatophora; family Helicidae; genus Cepaea; species Cepaea nemoralis. Next base: position 283,200 of record JACEFZ010017030.1, on the reverse strand, counting down.
GGAAAAACCACGGAGGAAATGTCTGAGGTAAGAAAAGATGATGAGGAATCAAAAGAAGAAACCACAAATGATGCCAGTTCTGAGGCAGCAGAATCAAATACAGAATCTGAGAGTGCTGCAGAAAAACGACCCGCAGAAGACAAAGATGAAGACACAGAAGATGAAGAAGAAGGCAAAAACAGATTCAAATTAGACAGAGTCATCAAATGGCACAGACGAGACAGAAGGAGCTACTGAATCTGCTTAAATTCTCTTATCATTCTCTGGATACCATTCGTTTCTTTGGTCTGATTCCTGACTTTATAAAATAAAACAAAATTGTGTGTTTCGTAAAAAAAAAAAAAAAAAAAAATTGATGAAATTTTATCCCGCACCTGCGAGAGGATCATTAAATAAAAGAAACAACAAAAACAAAAAAAAATAGATGAAATTTCCCCAAGAGAAATAACTCGCAATAGAGCACCAGAAAAGTTTCTTTGTCCTTAGTGACCTAGCAAATTTTATATATGGATAGACCGTCCATAATTTTTGTTTAACATTTAGCATAGCATTCATGGTCATTTGATGTTTGCGACAGATTTAATTTGTTGAATAATAAACTCTGTGTAGTCATTGCACAAACACTTAGCGAATCTTACTGCGTCTAATGTTGAAGTCACATTTTCACATTTCAGAATCATACTTACCTGGCACGGGAGCTACCTTGACAATAAGGTGGTGCTCCCAGGTTGAGGCCCTTCCATTGCACTTCGGTTGGGTTGACGCCTGCGATCACCCCAAATGTGGGTGACTCGAGTGCGTAATTTTTTCGTAAGGGGGACTGCGTCGCGCTATCCCCTCAACATGAAAGGAAAAAAACGATGAATTTTAGGTTTCTAATTATGTCATACACGCAGATTTTATTTCACACGTGTCCGGCTCGCAAGGAAACTTGAAGTCAAGGTGTATGTTTCCACTTCGTCATGTAGCGAGCTTGAATACACGTAACATTCAACACGCCTCAAAAAAAAAAAAAAAAAAAAAAAGATGAAATGCATCGTCATGAGGGCATTGGTAGAGTGGAAACCAATTGATGGGAGTGTAGCGAGGGAAACAAAAATGTAAAGATTGCCCCTTGTCTTTGTTACCCCCCTTTCACATGTAAATGTGTTCAAGGAATGGAATATGCAAATGGCAAATTTCCTATGTTGTAAACACAAAATGTCACAGATATCTCCAGAGTAACACAAGTAATCTTCTTTATGATTTTAAAATTTAGTATACATGAGTGCGAGAAAGAAACAGGAAAATGTGAGTGAATGTTGAATGAATGAATACAAAATCACATATTGTTACCAAACCAAAGAGATTGTAAAAATTGTGCTGATACAAATTCTTGTTTATTTTTTTTTTTTTACAAACAAACAAACAAAACAAAACAAAAAGAAAGAAAAAAAAAAAAGAGGAAAGAGAAAAATGAATGAACCCTTACAATTAAGACCAAAAAAAATATTTTTAAAAAATAAGCAAGGAGAAAAAGATAACCAACTTCTTTTACTTCTACTATTATTGAACATTGCAGGTTGCAATCGTATGTACCAGCTATGCTGTGTTAACATCATTCCTAAGAAAATCATACTAGCAAACGGAATCACGGTTTTGGAAAGGGTGATCATTATCATAACTATTATTATCATTGCTGCTGCTATCACTACTGTTAGCACCCTTGGTAGGTTATATTTGGTCATCATTATTATTGATGTATTTGGTTTTATTTGCATTATTATTATGTTTATCATTATTAATATATAACCTCATCTCCCATGTGCCCCCCCCCCCTTCCCTTGCTCATGATTGTTTGTTGCCTTTGCTGATACCCTCACCGTTTAGTTCAAATATTTATCCTGCCTTTATCATCATTACCAGAGAGTGGGTATGAGGGCATTGGTGTGGTGGGTCCAATAGGTGAGAGTGTGGCGTAGGAAACAAAAATGGGAAGTTTTTTTCTTTCTCCCCTTCACATGTAAATATTTCTAATGAATAAAATATGCACACGTCACATACATGCCCACATGCAACGCTCCGTAAATACACCTACACAAATACTAAATACACAGAACGCATGTAACAACACTATCTTTTCTGCCTTGTAAACCCGGATACTGTTACACCTCCCATTCTCACCATCTTGACACTGGTTGTTTTTTTATGCTGCTGCCGCCCTCGCCGATTAGTTCAAACTTTTTATACTACCAGTTTCATCATACGAATTGATGGTGATGGTATTGGTGGTTGTGGGGCCGACAGGAGAGAGAGGTGGCAGGGGAAATAATAACGGTGCACTATCATCATGCTGTTGTTTTGTAATGTCATCTTACAACAATTTCCATGTAAACATGTTAAAATGTATAAGATGCAATTTTGCGCATATGTAACCTACACGTCGACATTCAACGCTCTGTAAAAACACGAACAATGTTAGTTAGTTAGTTAGTCGTGGCTCCAACTTCACGGCAACGGGTTGTCACCATATTGCTCCATTCATGTGCCAGTGAATATCACACAAAATGTTCCTCACTGCCAAAAGTGAACAATGGAACAGACAGGAGTATCGGCAAGCCAACAGCCCGCACAGGTACACTGTGCATAATGCCGCCGCCAGAATGCCAACACATTCATTTAATTCATATAAGTAGTCATATAAGTTCTCGTTCCCGTTACCGACTGTCTGTCTGTCTGTCTGTCTGTCTGTCTGTCTGTCTGTCTGTCTGTCTGTCTGTCTGTCTGTCTGACCCGGCCCGGCATTGCCCAGCTCCTGGTGTGGAGCATCTCATTTAATTCATATAAGTAGTCATATAAGTTCCCGTTCCCGACTGTCTATCTGTCTGTCTATCTGTCTGTCTATCTGTCTGCCTGACCCTGCCCGGCTTCTCCCAGTCCCTGGTGGGGAGCATCTCATTTAATTCATATAAGTAGTCATATAAGTTCTCATTAAATTCATACAACAAAAAGTAACTTAAAAGAATGTCCTTCCACATACCATCCATTATTTTTAATGAAAACTCTTTCTAATCACCTGCATGACTCCTCTCCTCCTACTCCCTCCCCACCTCCTCCTCCCTATACCTCGTTCCAGTTACCGACTGTCTGTCTGTCTGTCTGTCTGCTTGTCTGTCTGTCTGTCTGTCTGTCTATCTGTCTGTCTGTCTGGTCTATCTGTCTGTCTGTCTGACCCGGCCCCGCTTCGCCAGTCCCTGGTGGGGAGCATTTCATTTAATTCATATTAGTCATATAAGCTCCCGTTCCGTTCCCGACTATCTACTGTCCTGTCTGTCTTTTATTAGAAAGAGCACTGAAGATCTTTACATCTTCACCCCCACAATTAACTTGGGTAAATGGAGCGTCCCTTATTTAATTCATATTCGGCCCCTGCTCCGTTACCGGTCCCAAAACGACGACCCGGCCCGGCTTCGCCCAGTCCCTGTGGGGAGCATTTATTCATATAGGCGGAGGGAGGAGGGAGCAGGAGGAGACAGGAGGAGGATGGAGGAGTAGGAGGGAGGAGGAGGGAGGAATGAGGGGAGATAAAGGAGGAGGACCGGAGAGAGTAACGAGGAGGAAGAGGGAGGAGGAGAGAGGAAGAGAGGAGGAGGAGGAGGAGGAGAGAAGAGGAGGAGGGAGAAGGAGGAAAGGAGGAGGAGGGAGGGAGGAGATGAGTAGGAGGGAAGGAGCGAGGAAGGAGGAGAGGCCGGGAATGAGGCGGGAGGAGGAGAGTAAGAGGAGGAGGAGGGAGGAATGGAGGAGGAGGATGAGAGGAGGCGGAGGGAGAAGGAAGGAGGAAGAGGGAGTAGAGGAAGAGCGAGGAGGAGGGAGTGGTAGGAGGATGGGAGGCAGTCGGAGGAGGGAGGAGGAAGAGTAGCGAGAAGAGGAGGAAGAGGGAGGAGGCGGAGGGAGTAAGGAGGTAGGAGGAGGAGTAGGGCGGAGGAGGAGTGGGAGGAGGAGGAGGGGTAGGAGGAGGAGGAGCGGAGGGAGCAGGAGGGAGTAAGGAGGATGTGAAGGAGGAGAAGAGGAGGCGAGAGGGAGGAGGAGGGAGGAATGAAGAGGGACGAAGGACGGAGGGAGAGGGAGGAGGAGGGGGAGGAGAAGGGAAGGAGGACGGAGGAGGTAGAGGGAGGAGGATGGAGGAAGAAGGAGGGAGGAGGATGGAGGTCGAGGAAGATGGAGGAGGATGGAAGAGGATGGAAGAGGAAGAGGGAGAAGGAGTAGGAGGAAGAGGGAGGAGGAGGGAGGAGAAGGAGGGAGGGGGAGGATGAGGAGAGGGAGGAGGAGAGAGAGGAGGAGGGAGGAGGCGGAGGGAGAAGGAGGAAGGAGGAGGATGGAGGAAGAGGGAGAAAACAGGAGGGAGAGGGAGGAGGGAGGATGAGGAGGGGGAGGGGGAGAGGGAGGAGGAGGAGGGAGGAGGAGGAGGTATAGGGAGGAGGAGGTGGGAGGAGGAGGAGAGAGGAGGAGGAGGGAGGAGGAGGAGGCAGAGGGATTTGAAGGAGGGAGGATGAGGAGAGAGGAGGAAGAGGTAGAGGGAGGGGGAGGAGGGAGGAGGAGGAGAGAGGATGATTAGGGAGGAGGAGGGAGTTCGGCCATTCCGAATTCATACTCGTCTAGGTTCTGTGATTTCGGTCCTTCCATTGATTGTTCTTCCCTTCTACATGACTGTGGATAACTTCTTTACACATAAAAGATGAGTTTGTTATTGACATTGCCGTGTGATGATTCTGTGTAGTCACGTCATTTTTCTTCGCTTTTTATCACAGTGTGAACATGGCCTGGCTGTGAATCGTTAGTGGCTGACATCAATATAGATGACAAACTCCGCGTTGTAATGTATAAAAGGTTTATTGAGTCATCAAATACATTTTCCTGCTGCCGATGTAAATACAGACATCTTTGTTGTTCTTCTAATGGCCGAATCCCTAATTGACGCGTGAGCAACCCTGGATACCTAAACCATTCGTGCTCACGCGTTCACTAACTTTATTTCCCCATTAGTTAATGAATGCAGCAGCATTCATTAACTCTCCTAACTACTAACCTAAATCCCTTACTGTTATATACCTCCCCTTCTTCAAAAAGACTTTTTCTCTGGAAAGTCTCAACTCCAACCCTTAAACACTTAACTCAATACTGAAATATTTCTTCTTCTATACCGATTCTACCCAACAATCCCTCAACATATATTTCATAATTCAAATCTCATCCTCCTATCTCATCATAGCCAAACGCTAACCAGAGACATACTTTATACAATGTCAGTAATACAAAACCCTACTATAAACTCTCTACAAACTCTCTACAAAATTCTCTACAAATTCTCTACAAAACTCTCTATAAGCGAACCGCTTTTAAAGTGTCCATCTAAATTATGATTGACAAAAATTGAAGATATTTTCCTTATCCTTTCTCACTTAATCACACTCTCACTACTCCAGGATAGACAGAAAAAAGTTTAATTTAGATTGGTTTGGTGCGCACCGAAGAAAATTAGAAAGTAAGAAAATAGTAAGAAGTAATCACATTTCTCTTCCCATGCATTCTCAAAACTTTATAAAATAAAGTTTTCAAAATTTATCTTCATTGCCGTCAATAATAATTTTTGTTATCAAAAAGTTATGTTAATCCAAAACTACAACCTTTTGTATTATTCACCTCGTCAAGTTCAACCATTCCTTCAAAACCTCCAAATTATTAATATACTGTTAAGCACAGTCTTCTTCTTCCAGAGTCCACTTATTTAAATGCCAAAATTCAACCTGGCATTCCCCCCATATTCTCCCATTAAACGCTGTTCAACCCAGCTCCTATTTCAACCCCCATCTACCCAGTATCGCCCGTCATTCCCCTCATCCATGGCTTTCAATCCATGTATTTACATTACGAACCGTCTAATGTAGTCCCTAATTCAATCCCCCAAACCATTTTTAACGGTTTAACTCTTTCCAACCCCCATGTAATTATCAATTGTTGCTGACAACCCCAGCCACTTTTAAATATACTCCTCCATTACTTTCCCTACAACATACTGAGTTACTTCGCTAATCACCACAACTTCCCCCCTTAACTCAATCATGTTTCACCCTCAATTTCTATTTATAAACGTTATACACGTTAAGCAACTCAACTTCAAGTCACAAAATTCATAAAACGAAGCATGGCCCTTACTCCATGTTTCATATTTTCTGCAAGCTACCAAGAACAACTCCCCATAACTGAACGTCGACCTAGAAATTATTTTAAACACACCCAGGGTAACTCAAAAAAAAAAAAACAAAAACCAAAGTTTTGTAAAATAAACAGCTAAGGTAACATATCATCACATTTTATAAAGAACAACTGAAGTCAAAACAATAGAGCAAACAATATCAACCCCCTCATTCTTTGACATCATTTTTTATCCCCACACATTAATCAAAATAAACAGATGTGATGAAATGAAAAATCATATTATATACATACACCTAAATATATTAGTACTACTAATCAATTATTTTCCGTCTAAGAAAAACTCACACTTCAACTTAAACAACCAAAATGAATAATAAAGCATATATCAATCACTCCTAACTTAATACAATATTATGTACTACGTCATCACGACAACTCTCAGACAACTCTTGATTAAGTTATTTGCTAACCTTCTTCATTTGAATTCACAATTACCGTGTCCAACTTCTTCTTCTATCTGCAAAACTGCAGAATATTCTACCAAGCTATTCATCACTTCTCCATTTTCTTAATAACTCCAAATTTTTTTCTATAAGTGCAATCTCTACATCAATGTCGTCATCTTCCCGAGAAGAAATATCTTCTTTCATATCAACATCTTCCTCAGTTTCTGACTCTTCATCCATCTCTTGTTCCGCGTCTGTTTACCCATTACTAGCAACTGCTAATCTTTTCCTTTCTAAATCCAATCTAATCTTTCTACCTTGATGTCTTAATGATCTTTCAAATAGTGGCATATCTTCATCACTTGAGGAATTTTCTCTAAATTTTCTTTGCCTCTTAATTTCTCTTTCTTTCTGTCTATCTAACTTTCTTTTTACTGCCTGTCTAGTATTCATAAATGGAGCGTCTATTTTTTCTTTGATCGATTCTTCACTATTATAACCGTCATACGAGTTGTTTTCCTCTGTCACGATCGTTTTTGGCATTGTTTCTTCTTGTTCACCAGTAGTAGATGCTGTTATTATTTGTTTTTGTACCAATTCTCTCCCATTATCTATAGGTATCGGATATTCCGTTCGTCTGACAAGCCGTCCATCTGAAAATAATTCTTCTGAATAATAATTGTTATTATTATCCTCAGCATCTTTTTCCTCATTATCCCGTCTTAAATGTTCTACATGTGAACGTGCAACATGCCCCGTAATTTGATTTTTTATAGTATATGATACTGGACCCTTTTTTTCTAAAATATAATATCCCGGGACCCAATGAGCATCAAACTTAGAGTTTCTTCTATGTTTTTTGTAATAAACTCTATCACCTATGTTAAACTCCTGTAAGTGTGCATTTTTATCTGTGTATTTCTTCTGTCTTTCTCGAGCCATAATTATATTATTTCTTAAACGTATATGTGCTCTGTGCATTTCTTGCAACCTCATTTCCTGAAACTCCTCCCCCATATATTTTCTTCTAGGCTTTAATAAATTGTCATTCGGTAATATTGGTTCTCTTCCATGTAGTAGATAAAATGGTGAGAAACCTGTTCCTTCATTTTGGTGTGTACGGAACGCCCCCAGTGCTGTTCCCAAATAAAGATCCCAATCCATATCGTGTTCTTCTACATTTTTTGCCAGTATATTGTACAATGTTCTATGTTGTCTCTCATTTTTGGCATTCGAAGATGGTCTGTAATACGAAGTTTTTATGTGCTTTATATTCAAATCTTTTAACAATTTTTCAAACTTTCTATTGACAAATTCTTTCCCATTGTCTGTAAGTATTGTCTGTGGACACCCAAACCTTGGTATAAATTCTTGTAAAAACATATTTATAACAGAATCAGAACTCTTGTCTAAAATTGGATAAACTTCTGGCCAGAGGCTATATGAATCTATGATATGTAGTAGATATACATTTCCCGATAATGTTTTTGGATGAGGACCTGAAATATCCAAACTCACTTTCTGCATTGGAAATTGAGGAATATCTGTATCTTGTAAGGGACATTTAATTATCTTCATGTTTTTTAACCTACACTTTTCACATGCATCAACATATTCATATACGCTTTTAAATAAATTCGGCCAGTAATATTTACTGCTAATAGCCTTAACTAACTTATCTCGTCCAAAATGACCATTATTATCATGATATGCCTTTAAAACTTCCCGTTCTAAATGTTTCGGAAAATATTTTCTTAATCCCTCCCCTTTTTCACCGACATAATATAATTGATTGTCTTCTTGCAGGACATTTGTGTTGGCATTCTGTCTGTCTGTCTGTCTGTCTGTCTGTCTGTCTGTCTGTCTAATAATTTATTGGTTGCAGTTAAACCAACCTTAGATAAACGAAGACCAACTTACAAAAAAAGCATTAGAAAGAGCACTTGGGTAAATGGAGCGGCAGCAGCAGCATCATCAGAAGAAGAAAAAGGAGGAGGAGGAAGGAGGAGGAAGAGGGAGGTGGAGGAGGGAGGAGCAGGGAGGAGCAGGAGGGAGGAAGAGTAGGGAGGAGGAGGGAGTAGGAGGGAGGAGGATGAAAGATGAGGAGGGGAAGGGAGGAGGAGGAAGGAGGAGGAGAAGAGAGGAGGAGGGAGGAGGAGGAGGAGGAGAGAGGAGGAGGAAGGAGGAGGAGAAGAGAGGAGGAGGGAGGAGGAGGAGGTAGGAGGAGGAGGGAGGAGGAGGAGGTAGGAGGAGGAGGGAGGAGGAGGAGGAAGGAGAAGAAAGAGGGAGGAGGAGGAAGAGGGAGGAGGAGCGGAGGAGGAGGGGGAGGAGGAGGGAGGAGGAGGGAGGAGGAGAGAGGAGGAGGACGGAGGAGGAGGAGGGAGTAGGAGGAGGAAGGAGGAGGAGGAATAAGGAGGAGGAGAGAGGAGGAGAGAGGGGAGGGAGGAGGAGGAAGAGGGAGGAGGAGGAGGGAGGAGGAGGAGGGAGGATGGAGGTAAAGGGAGGAGGAGGGAGGAGGAGAGAGGGGGAGGAGGGAGGAGGAGGGAGGAGGAGGAGGGATTAGGAGGAGGGATTAGGAGGAGGAGGAGGGAGGAGGAGGAGAGAGGAGGAGGGAGGATTAGGAGGAGGAGGGAGGAGGAGGGTGGAGGAGGGGGAGGATTAGGAGGAGGGAGGAGAGGGATTAGGATGAGGGAGGAACAGGGAGAGGGAGGAGGAGGGAGGATGAAGAGGGAGAAGTGTGGAGGAGGAGCAGGGAGAGGGAGGAGGATTTAGTTGGAGGAATATAACGCTTATGCATGTAGATAACTGTAACGAAAGTTTCTTCCTCTTGGTCTGTTCCCCTCGATCTTGCCAGGTGTCAATAGTTCTCCAATCCATTTCTTACCAACATTTCAGACGACACTAAATTAAACAACCATGTTCTTGAAAAAGTCAACAGCTTTACATACCTGGGAAGCAAAATGACATCTACAGGGGACTCAACGCCAGAAATATTGTCAAGAATTGTACTGGTATCTGGTGCCTTCAATAAACTATCAAACATCTGGAAGTCAAAGACACTCAGAAAACATATGAAACTTAAAATCTTCAACTCTTGTGTGATACCAGTGCTAACGTTGGGATGTGAGAGTTGGAAATCAACGGTAGCTTTAGATAAAAAATTAGACAATTTTGAGAACAAATGTCTTAGAGGAATTCTAAACCTCCACTGGGCAGATTTCAGAACCAATACGCAAATAAGACAAGAGACTAAGCAAGACATTGTATCCAATTTTATAAGAAATCGCCGTTGGAACAACATCGGCCATGTACTCAGAATGGACAATACAAGACTCCCCAACAAAGCCCTCTTATGGTCACCAGTAGGGAACAGAAAACGGGGAAGACCAAGAGAGACCCTGCGTAGAACCATCATCAGAGAAGGCTCATTCAACGGCCAAGTGAACATCCAGGATCTACAACAAGTAGCAGCGAACCGCGGGACATGGAGAGCCATGACTTCTGCCCTATGCGCCGCCTTAGGCTCAAGAGGAAAGACCAACTAACACGCTCATACATAATTCAAGAAAGGGGGATAATCGAGTTTTGTGTGTTCCTGAATCCAGTTTGAGCCTGCCAATCTGTGGTCTTAATTCACAAAAAAAAACCTCTGAAATTACCCCATGCTTTTCGCATGTAATGTTCGTTTTCTTCACGTCCCACATTCCTTTAGGTCAGGGGTGGCCAACCTTGTCAGCAGGCTGGCCGAAATTCACAAATAATATTTCCTACCGGGCCAAGCACCTAATTTTTAAAAAAAAATTAAAGTAAACAAGCAAGCGTGCTACAGCTTCGACCATATCGTCGTTTCCCACTCCGCGGGCCGTATTATGACTATCGGCGGGCTGCATGCGGCCCGCGGGCCTCGTGTTGGCCACCCCTGCTTTAGGTCAAAATTGCATCTAGGTTGAAGCCATATTTCGGCTTAATCAATCAAAGGGAACAATTATAGAATTCACTATATTTGTACTGATAGCTATATTGCAAGAGAAGTATATGTTTATTCCTGTAATAATTTTATTCATATCGTGTATGGTATCAATTGAATGTTACCATAATAAAATCTATACACAATTTGAATACCGTTTGAAATTGTAGACACTAAATTGTGGTATAATAAATATTGTTTAGTAAATTATTTATTTCTGTATCTGCTAGGCTGCGTCTGTCTAAACAACATTTGAAATTGCTCTGGTTTCTCTTCACAACGTATAAATCTTTCGCCTAGATGAAATATCTCACATGTAGGAACTCAGCAAATGGTTACAACACCATGACATTGATGAAAAAAATTGATGAAAAAAGCTGATGAAATTCAGGGCTTTGCTGACAGCCACGATATGAAAAACTTCTACAACTCACTGAAAGCGGTCTATGGTCCTTCATCACCAGGCATATTTCCCCTCCTCAGTGCAGACGGGGGAACATTGGTCACCGATAAGAAAGAAATCCTCCAACGCTGGGCAGAGCATTTCAGCAAAATCTTAAATGCAACTTCCTTCTTCGATGGTGAAACCATCAATTGCCTTCCTCAAGTTCCCACCAATGAGACTCTTGATGACCTGCCAACCATAGTGGAAATAAACAAAGCCATCCAGCAACTCTCCAGCGGCAAGGCACCTGGTCCTGACTCCATCCCAGCAGAGATATACAAGGCAGGTGGGCCGGTCCTAACAGAGCAGCTTCACCAAGTCTTCACAAACATATGGATGAACGAGACCATGCCACAAGATTTTAAGGACGCGTCAATAGTCCACCTTTACAAACGTAAAGGAAACCGCCAATCCTGTGACAACCACCGAGGCATCTCCTTGCTTTCAATTGCAGGGAAGATACTCGCCAGAATTCTTCTCAATCGCCTCACAGCCCATCTCGATCAAGGTCTTCTTCCTGAGAGTCAATGTGGCTTCAGAAAAGAACGTGGAACTGTTGACATGATTTTCGCTGCAAGGCAGCTGCAAGAGAAATGTCAGGAACAGAACTGCGAAATGTTCTCCACTTTCATTGACCTTACCAAGGCTTTTGATACAGTCAGCAGAGAAGGACTGTGGAAGATTATGGCAAAATATGGCTGTCCACGAAAGTTTGTCCAAATAGTGCGGCTATTTCATGACGGCATGCAGGCAAGAGTACAGGAAAATGGTGAGCTGTCTGAACCCTTTCCTGTCACCAATGGAGTGAAGCAAGGATGTGTCCTGGCACCAACACTGTTCAGCCTCATGTTTTCAGCCATGTTGATGAATGCCTTCGAGAACGACGACATTGGAATAGACATCAACTACCGTATGGATGGAAAGTTATTCAATCTCAGAAGGCTGAAAGCTAAAACCAAAATTAACAGCGGCACCGTCAGAGAGCTCCTGTTTGCTGATGATTGCGCTCTATACGCCAACTCAGAGGCGGACATGCAACATAATGTTTCAGCTTTCTCACATGCCTGTGCCAACTTTGGGCTCAATATCAACTTGGAGAAGACTGTAGTTATGTACCAGCCAGCTCCAGGGAATAATCACACTGTGCCGAATATCAAAGTGAATGATCATAGACTAAGTGTTGTCGACAAATTTACCTATCTTGGCAGCACCCTGTCACAAGCTGCCACAATCGATGACGAAGTGAATGCAAGAATCTCCAAGGCCAGTGCAGCCTTTGGCAGACTGTACAAGAATGTATGGGACAGAACTGGAATAAGCCTGCAAACAAAGCTAAAAGTCTACAAAGCAGTTGTATTATCCACACTGCTATATGCTTGTGAAACCTGGACTGTTTATCAGCGACACGCTAGGAAATTAAACCACTTCCACACAGTCTGCCTAAGGAAGCTACTGAAGATTAAATGGCAAGACAAGATTCCAGACACTAAAGTCCTAGAAAGAGCATCCATGCCCAGTATCCACACTCTACTGATGAAGAATCAGATTCGCTGGGCTGGTCACTTGACTCGCATGCCAGATCACAGGCTCCCTAAACGAATTTTTTACAGCGAACTGCGTTGTGGTAAACGCTCCCAAGGTGGCCAGAGGAAACGTTTTAAAGACACTCTGAAAATTTCACTGAATGCTTTTGGAATTCATCATGACACCTGGGAGGCTGCAGCCAGAGACCGAAATTCGTGGCGTGCATCATTGCGCAAAGGTGCAGTCATATGTGAGGCAACCAGGACTGCAAGAGCTGTGAAGAAAAGGCAGGACAGAAAAACCACTGCAGGAAATCCTCCTCCAGAGACGTCAAGCATTCTTTGTCCACATTGTCAAAGAACATTTCGAGCCAAAATAGGCCTTATCAGCCATCTTAGAACCCACGGCTCCACACCTTCAACCCCACTGGATGAAATGAATGGTCATCATCATTCTTGATGGACAAACAACACAACACAACACCATGCCAAGAATATAACGTCACATGTACATGAATGTATACATTGTATTCGCAAATGTAAAACTAAACACATTGCAATCTGTTTACACGCTCTCTCTTTATCCCTCCCCATTCTTTCCCCCTCACCAGCTCTCTCTCTCTCTCTCTCCCTCCCTCTTTGTTGACCGCTTTCCCGGTCTCAGTCCAGCCTGCCACAAACAAATCCTACGCAGTTGATTATAAAGCGAGTGCTGTGATTCAACAATAATATTGAATTCGCTTACAGGAAACTACGCTTGCATATATATATATATATATATATATATATATATATATATATATATATATATATATATATATATATATATATATATATATATATATATATATATATATATATATATATATATATATATTCACCCGCTCAAACAAGGTAAACTACTGTTATCTGATGACCTCCAAAAGCAAGATGGGCAGAACATTTCAAAGAAATATTAAATAGACCGCAGGTTGACATTGCTCCCAACCTGGATGGAGAAACTACCTTGCCCCAGCTAGATGCCTCCTGTGAGTCATTCACCATGGAAGAGATTAGAGCAGCCATTAAAAAATTGAAGAACAACAAAGCTGTTGGTGAAGACGACATCTCAGGAGAAATGCTCAAAGCAGCAGATGAGAATACCTTACAACGTTTGCTACAGCTGATCAATGAAATCTGGCAAAACCAACCCCCACCACAACAGTGGAAGGATGGTGTAACTTTCATACTGCCAAAAACAATGTGACATGTCTGATTGCAATAATTGACGTGGTATCATCCTACTGTCAGTTCCAGGAACACTTTTTTGAAGCATGTTACTTGAGAGATTGAAAAAGTCTATAGATGAAAGGCTTAGAGAAGAACAAGCTGGGATCAGACCAAAACGGGCATGTATAGACCACATTTTCATCCTTAGAATAATCATTGAAGACTGTAGAATTCCAGTCGAAATTAATCACCAACTTTGTCGACTTTCAAAAAGTCTTCGACAGTATCCACCGTCCTTCACTTTGGAATCTACTTAACATCTATGGTTTCCCTACCAAATATATCAACATTATACAATCTTTCTACAAGGAGACACGTTGCTGCGTGACAACAGAATCAGGCAACTCTGATTGGTTCTCAGTGGAAACGGGAGTGAAACAGGGTTGTGTCTTGTCACCGATGCTCTTTGGAATAGGTATCGATTGGGTCATGCGCAAATGCACAAACAACACAAATAGGAATATATTGGGTTGACAAAATTCTAGAAGACCTGGACTTTGCTGACGACATAGTGCTTTTAAGTTCAACACACATAGATGCTCAAGAGAAAATAAACCATCTCAAAAATGTTTCAGGACAAATTGGTCTCCAAATTAACACTGCAAAAACAAAAAGTATTGATCTTACCAACAGTTCAGAGGACACTAAATTAAACAATCATGTTCTTGAAAAAGTCAACAGCTTTACATACCTAGTAAGCAAAATGACATCTACAGGGGACTCAACGCCAGAAATATTATCTAGAATTTCACTGGTATCTGGTGCCTTCAATAAACTGTCAAACATCTGGAAGTCAAAGACACTCAGCAAACATGCGAAACTTAAAATCTTCAACTCTTATGTGATTCCAGTGCTAACGTATGGATGTGAGAGTTGGAAATCGACGGTAGCTTTAGATAAAAAGTTAGACAATTTTGAGAACAAATGTCTTAGAGCAGTGGTTCTCAACCGGTGGGAAATTCAGGGGGGAATTTGAGGGTTTCCTGATGAAGACATTGTCAAATTGGCTTCAGGACCACACAAAACATGATCGGGATATTAAGCATACTCGTGACGTTAAATCCCCCGATTATTTCAAGATCGCGTTAATACAAGAACCGATTACTTGATATTGTTTTCCCTCCATAATATACAGTTCTTTTCCTTCTACCTAGCCTCTATGAGTTTTGCGTATCCCTTACGGGACGTTGCAGTCAACACCAGAATTTTCAGATGCGAACATCAAAACTACACGACACAGTAAAAGTAGATAATGGTCTGACACTTGTTATTAGCCATGTGGAATATACTGGCCTATCAAAAGGGGACTGGCTGTTATACTAGGGTTTTGTTATTATTATTATCTCTATTATTAAGTGGGAAGATAATCCGTACTGAGATAGTGTTTGAGTAATTTGCGATTATATGAATAGGGATTGGTGTCTTTGATTTCTTGTGGAAGATTGTTCCACAGCTGAGCTGCAGAGTACGTTAAGCTTGTTTTGTATAAGTCAATCCTAGGCTTCGGAATGTGTAATATATTTAAACGTTTACTGTAAACAATGGCCAAAGGTAATTTGGGGCATTCCGATGCAGGATTTTGTGAATTAGTTTAGCTTTATTGAAAAGCAGGCGTTTGCGGAATGGTAGAAACTGAAGGCGTTTATACAGGCTAGGATTGTCAGATAAATGTTTGTTATAAATTAGACTCATGGTCCACGTTTCTGGAGTGAGTAACGTCGCTTGGTTGTTTGAATTAGAACAACCGTCCCAGATTGTAGAGCAGTAGCTCAATTGTGTCTGTATATGAGAAGCATTAGAATAGTTTCCTTGTGTCCTCATCAAGGAAGTTTTTAATTTTGGCGAGTTGGTAGACTTTTTTCGCTGTCTGTTTAATAAGCGCTTGAACGTGGGAATTAAAGGTTAGGTTTCTATCAATGATTATGCCTAATGTTTTGTGCTCAATTACACTTTCTACTGGCATGTTATCGATGTGAAGTTGAAGTGATGTGTGTGAGCTTAGAGTTTGAAGTCTTAACCGATTTCCGAGATCCCTCCATTGTTTACGAATCTACACTTCTCAGCTTTTCAAATTATTATCTTTGCGGAGGTAAGGAGACTGTCTTTTTAAGTTGACTCGTGTGTGTGTTTGTGTGTGTGTGTATATATATATATATATATATTTCATATCCTATTTACAGGGCTTTGCAGTCAACACCAGCATTTTACAGCTGCTGTTGATGTCTTGGCAAGTTTTATGTTCAGTGGTTTGCTATTGCTTTCTGAACGTCCGGCTCACATACTTTTCCATAAGAAACTGATGCAACGTGATCCGCTGGCGAATCTCGCGCAGCTGTGTTTCGTACTTGGGTATACGGGATTACGAACAGCGTCCTTAACTCCATCAGGGAGACTGGCATATACACACACACACACACACACACACACACACACATACACCACCGTCTCCGTGGCCTAAATGCTTGCCAGCGGTGACCGATTTAACAGCAGACCACATCGTGCTGGGGTTTTAGCGTGTTGGTATTGGAGCCGGTCGTTCAGAAATCAATGACAAACTACTGAACGTAAAACTTGCCCAGACATCAACAACAGCAGTAAAATGCTGGTGTTGACAACGATGTACTGTAAATAGGATATGCAATATAATTGTGTGTGTGTGTGTGTGTGTGTGTGTGTGTGTGTGTGTGAGTATATATGTGCGTGTGGGTGTGTATACACGTCTGTGGGTGTTTATGTGTGTTGATCTTGACTTTATCGTTTTATATGTATATAATCTGAAGCCCATGATGAGCGTCAAGAAACGAAAGTATGACCTGTCTTATTTGAATTATGGATTCACAAATATCGTCTCCAACGGAGAAGAACGACCTCAGTGTGTTATTTGTAGTAAAAGTTTGTCAATGATTCTATGAAACCGACACAGTTGAGGAATCATTTGTTGAATGTTCATCCTCAATACAAGGACAAAACCTATTTTGAACGTCTTGGGAATGCTGTCAAAAGGATGAGACTGGATTTAACAGGGGTATTCCAAGAAACAAACCAAAAGGCTACTGAAGCTTTCCTATGTGGTAGCAATGGAGATAGCGAAGCAGAAAGAAACCACATACAATCGGGGAATCTTTGATCAAACTTTGTTGTCTCAAGATGGTGGAAATTGTGTTGGGAAATGAATCAGAGAAAAAAACTTGCAGCGGTTTCACTATCAAACGACACTGTTCAAAGGAGGATCCAGCGATATGGCCAATGACATCAAGGATCAAGTTGTGCAAGAGATCAAGTCTGCAGCATTTGGGCTCTATTCAATTCAAATTGATGAATCGACTGATGTGGCATCGTGTTTCTCAGTTGATAGTGTTTGACAAGGTATGTGCATTCAGGATCATTTAAAGAAGAACTTCTTATTTGTTCTCCTCTTGAAACAACTACCATGGCCTCTGATATTTTGGAAAAGGTTTCATCTGTCCTTGAATCAGAAAATCTGTTATGGGATAATATGTGTGGGTGCTGTACAGATGGAGCACCAGCTATGTTGGGGACCAAATCAGGATTTCAAGGTTAGTTGTGAAGAAACGTGCCCCAAAAGTGAAAGGCATTAATTTCATGATCCCATCGTCAAGCACTGGCCTCCAAAACACTTCCAGCTCCTTTGGGGAAGGTTTTGGATCAAACCGTTCAAATAGTGAATTTTATCAAAGGACGAGCTCTCAACTCACGGCTTTTTAAGCAGTTATGCGTTGACATGGATGCAGGCCACCATTTGGTTCTTTTCTACACACATATTCGATGGCTGTCAAGAGGAAATGTAATTGCGCGAGTATATGAGCTGAGAGATAAGCTCGAATTATTTTTTGAAGTTCAGGGGTAAGATGGATTTTTTCGCCTGACTGGATGATGAGGAATGGATCATACGCCTTGCCTATTTAGTTGATATTTTTGAGCAGTTGAATAAACTCAATCTTCAGATGCAAGGAAGGAATACACATAGCATACAATTTGTGGATGCCTTGAGAGCTTTTATGAGCAAGCTGGAAAACTGGAAAAGAAAGGTCAATATGACAAATGTTGCAATGTTTGAGAAGCTGTCATTCCGTTCTCGTTGTTGATGGTAAAGACCAAGTACTTCAGCAATGTGCAAAAAAAATGAAATTATGCAGCATTTTGACAGCGCTAGAAAAATGAATTTGAGCAATATTTCCTGAACTTAGTGATGATGAGCTGGATTTGGTGCGAAACCCATTCAAATTATCAGTTGAAAAAGTTTCTGATGATTGTCAAGATGAATTTCTGGAGCTGAAAAATTATTCGGGGGCAAGGGATGTGTTCAGTGAGAAACCAATCACGGAATGTTGGGCCTTTAATGTGCGGTTCATACCCAAAAGTGGCAGAAAAAGCAATCCGTGCATTGCTTCCATTTGCGTCATCATATCTTTGTGAGTCAGGCTTTTTAGCTCTGCCTAGAAATTAAAATGAAACGGACGCAACAGATTAGATGCTGAAAACGATCTCCGTTGTTCCCTTTCAAGCACTCCTCCGCGTATTTCAGAATTGCTGTGGGAAAAACAATCACAGTGTTCTCATTGATTACAATTTTCATTTAAATTACGAATCTACAATATCCAGGTTTTGTAATGAGCGTTTTGTTTGATGAAGCACAATTTTCTGGCATCCTGGTGTCGTATATTAGCTACAATTCTTAGACGTTTTAACTGTTTGTTTATTGTAGTATGATTAATGTGGTGGTTTTAATAAAATATTGCGAATGTAAAATGCTTCTAATTAAGTTTTAATATCCATCAGCATATTCATTTGTTATTAACTGTAGAAAACTACACTATAAAATGTATCTTTACATGTGAAGGTTATGTACAACTATGGAAGAAAATAAGTATTTCACTATTATAGGCATGTTATTTTTAATGCACCTTTTTAGGCTGACAATTTTGGAAGTTGGGAGGGTGGGGGGGGGACGACGTTCTGAAAATATGGTGAAGGGGGGACGGGGCCAAAAAAGGTTGAGAACCACTGTCTTAGAGGAATTCTAAACCTACACTGGCAGATTTCAGAACCAATACGCAAATAAGACAAGAGACTAAGCAATACAGTGTATAGCCAATTTTATAAAAAAAACGCCGTTGGAACTACATCGGCCATGTACTCAGAATGGACAATACAAGACTCCCCAACCAAAGACCTCTTATGGTCACCAGTAGGGAAAAGAAAAACGGGGAAGACCAGAGAGACCCTGCGTAGAAACCATCGATCAGAGAAGGCTCATTCAACGGCCAAGTAAACATCCAGGATCTACAACAAGTAGCAGCGAACCGCCGGACATGGAGAGCCATGACTTCTGTCCTATGCGCCGCCTTAGGCTCAAGAGAAAGGACTAACTAACACGCTCATACATAAGTCAAGAAGGGGGATAATTTTGTGTGGTCCTGAAACCAGTTTGAGCCTGCCAATCTGTGGTCTTAATCCCCCCCCCCCCCCCCCCCAAAAAAAAACCTCTAAAATTACCCCCCCCCCCCCCCCCAGTTGGGAACCACTGTCGTAAAGGAATGTGGGACATGAAGAAAACAACGAAAATTATATGCGAAAAGCAGAAGGAAACAAAAAGGTGGAGATGGAAGTTCTACAAACACTAATATTAATTACCCTTCTGCTTTATTCAATGTTCCTCAGCGTGTAACCCATGTTTTAATATTAGTATTTGTAGAACTTCCACCTCCACCTTTTTGTTTTCCTTTTGCTTTTCGCATGTAATGTTCGTTTTCTTCACGTCCCACATTCCTTTAGGTCATAATTGCATCTAGGTTGAAGTCATATTTCGGCTCTAGCAATCAAGGGGAACAATTATAGAATTCACTATATTTGTACTGACAGCTATATTGCAAGAGAAGTATATGTTTATTCCTGTAACAATTTTATTCATATCTTGTATGGTATCAATTGAATGTTACCATAATAAAAGCTATACACAATTTGAATACTGTTTGAAATTGTAGACACTAAATTGTGGTATAATAAATATTGTTTAGTAAATTATTTATTTCTGTATCTGCTAGGCTGCGTCTGTCTAAACAACATTTGGAATTGCTCTGGTTTCTCTTCACAACGTATAAATCTTTCGCCTATCATCCTCCTGCATTTCATCCGATCGCTTCTCGGCCTTTTGGCTAAGATCAAGTGTATTTGCTGTCCCTTCCAGTAGTGCGCTTGGTCTGGTCGGAGGCCGGGAGGATCAATCTCGGTCCCGTGGCTAAGGTCAGACGCATTTGCTGCTCCCCGCAGTAGTGCGCCTGGTCTGGTCGGGGGCCGGGTGATCCACACACCAAAAAAAAAAACCTCACATTAATCACTTTAAATGTGGGCCCGGTGGACCACTGTGGGCAATAGCTCACAGTGGGACTAAGGGTCCACGCCAAAAACAGGGGAGGCGGGGAACCAGCTCGTCTGGGATGACCGCCAATCCCTAAAATAAAAAAAAATAAAAAAATAGATGAAATTTTCTGCCTTTGGCTGCATTTGCTGATACCACACACCGGTTTGGTTCAAATATGTATCCCTGCCTTTACCATTATTGCCCAGAAGAAGGGGGCAATGGCATTGGTGAGTTGAACCAAATTGGTTAGAGGTTGGCAAGGGAAACAAAACTGGAATGATTGTAAAAATTTGTGCTAATACTGATGCTTGTTTACTTCCTACAATAAGTGTTTAAAAAAAAGAGGAAGGGAAAAAATGAATGAACCTTACAAAAAAGACCAAAAGGAAAAAAAAAATAAGCAAGGAGAAAAAGATAACCAACTCCTTTTACTTCTACTATTATTGAACATTGCATGTTGCAAGTATATGTTAAAAATAAAAAAAAAAAAATAAGCAAGGAGGAAAAAAAAATAACCAACTCCTATTACACCTACTATATTATTAAACAGTGCAGGATGCAATTGTTATTGTATGTACCAGCCATATTTTAACACCATTTCTAAGAAAATCATTTTAGCAAATGGAATCACATGTTTGGAAAATGTGATCATTATCAAAACAAATTTATCATTGTGTTTATTAATATTAGCATTGCTGTTATCACCCTTAGTAGTTTTTATTCTTTGTCATTATTATTATAAGATGTATTTCATGTAAACACCATTCCTAAGATAATCAATTTAGCACATACAATCACATGTTAAAACTATTTATTATCATTGAGTCTATCACTATCACCCTTAGTCTTAGCACTGTTATTCCTTGTCACTATTATATTTATTTATGTATTTGGTTGTTATTTGCACTATTATCATTGTAATCACCATTAATATATATGGCTTTGTAAACGCGTATACTATCACATCCCCCTTCCCACCTTGTTAATACTGTGATTGTTGTCTTGCTGCCACCCTCACCGGTTGGTTCTAAACAGTTTTTGCACCGCCATGTTTATCATCACCGAGGGGTGGTGATGGTACTTGGTAGGAGATTTGGAGCTGACAGGAGAGCGGGACGGCAGGGGAAAAAATAACAGCCCACTACCATCATCGCTGTTGATTTAAAATATTTCCTTACAACAATGTCAATGGAGGAATGTTTAAATGTATAAAATATTTGTATTTTTGCGCATATGACATCTACACGCCCACATGCAACGCTCTGTAAAAACACGAACAATACAATTCGCAACCACTTTAACACTCAATAAAAGGTAAAAAAAAAAAAATAGATGACATTTTCTTCATTGTCGGTTTTCATCCTGCTTTGTAGCAGCTTTCTTGCATGGTTTGGAAGGAGAAGGGGAAGATCTTCCTTCCTCTTCTCTCATGTCTTTGTTGCTTGAGGAATTTCTCCTCTCTGCCCACTGTCTTTTTCTGCCGTAGTGGACGGTCTGGAAACCGTCGTCGTTGGTTTTTTGTGAAATTGTTTTTGCTTGAGTTTCTGCGTCTGTCTCCGTGGTCACCGGTCCGCCAGCTGACCATATCAGCACTGACGAAGACACCGACGAAGACTACGAGGAAAACTATCACACGACGTTCTAGATGAAAAGAGCGTGCGATGGTCGTTGTCTAGGTAACGATGCTCCTGGTGTGTCAATTGAGCTATCTAACTGTCTCCCAATGCAACTCACCCAGTAATACACATCCAGCAGTCAGTAAACAAGATTGAGTTGGCGCACATAATCCTTTAATACAGAAAGAACACGGACACATAACATATTGGTATCTCCAGAAATCAATGTAACATCCACAGAATATATATGTATTCTCCTCACACGTTAATCAGCACACATCCCTGCCTTCTATAATCTTCCTGAATCTCACATCCACAAGACATTTAGTCCAGCTACTATCCACGGCTGGATCTCACACAATACGACCCACACACTGGGTCGGAGCCTCTGCTCACTATGCCACCCACTCTGGGTTTTAGGCCTGCATTCACAGCTCGGAGACTCACACAACACAGTTCTCCGTCGACTACCGACTCGTTCGGTGTCCAAAACTCAACTCCCTGAAGTCCCTTGACTTCACACGAACCCAACCTCAGTCGGTCCCCGCTTCCACTCCCTAGTCAAAGTTTTCCACTGTCTTTTAACCCTGCTGTCTAGCCCCTCCCTGGGCTCCCAACAACATTACACCCCAGCCTAAAACTGTCTTTCTCCCCATCCACCCTCGGGGTCTCCATTCACACCCGCCCCATTATTTCTCAGGGTTGATTGTTTTCCTCGTAGTCCCGCTACACAGGTCACTCATCTCCATGTCAGTGACCCAGGCATATGTCAAAAACGAAAACCGCAAAAATATTATCAAAACCGAAGACACAACCCAGAACTGAATTACCACAGAAAAGATAAAGATAATCACTTAAATTTAACCACGGTGTTGAGAGGTAGGAGAAGTGCCTGGGGGTTCTTGGCAAAAACTAATGGTCGGCGTTTGGTGCAGAAGAGCCTGGCGTATGATGACACTACATGTAGCTTAAGAATGGAGGTGGATGCGGTCAGTGCAGCTTTCCGCTGGATAGAAAACACGATACATACACACATTGTGATTGTAACTGACTCAGAAATCATACTGAGAAGGGTGAGAACAGGCATGCTTCGTGCCGAGTGGCTTGCTTCGCTTCGGAGGTCACAGGTAGCAAGCATCACCTGGATCTTTTCTCCTGGGCATGCTGGTGTGCTGGGGAATGAACAGGCGGACAGATTGGCTGGCTCGGCAAAACTTGGTGGAGTATTGATGCATGACAAGGCAGATGTGGTTGCGGCCTTGTGGGAGCACGTGTACACCTCGGAGGAGCAAATGGATCACCATGGTCTGGTTAGAATGAGGCAGCGAGGAGTGACGAGGGGATCTGGCCGACGCTCGACGCTCAGAGGAAAGGCGAGACGGACATATAATTAGATTGCTACTGGAACTATTAGTGTTGGAACTCTTCGCTGGTTGCTGAGGATGGGGACGGAGCGCTTATGGGAATGTCCCGAATGCTGTGATGTCGGTTCCTAAATCAATCAATCAATCAATCAATCATTTAACCACCATGTTTATTTTAATTTTTTTTTAAATGGCTGACGATTTACGTATAATTAGTTTAAATATTCGGGGTATGAAAATGAAATTACAACACATAGTCAGACTCATACACAAACACAAACCAGACTTCATTTTATTGCACGAAACTAACATCAAAACAGACTTTGAAGCAGCAGATTTAGTGACACGGTTAGGATTAAGAAATTCGTGTTTCAGTTTGGCGAAACATAACGTAGGGTCAGGGACAGCCATTCTGCAAACTTCCGACATGTGGACTATTTTTAGAACAGATCGCGACGAACAAGGTAGAATTTCCACAGTTCAAGTTAGAAACGACACACACTCCTTTGCCATTGTGAACATACACGCACCACCAAATTACAATTATCAACCTCTATTTTACGAACAGATAGACGACTTGTTGACACAGACATACAGGGGACAGAATATAGTTATTGCCGGAGATTACAACTGCGTTCTTGACGATTTAGACGTGGTGGGAGGAGAGGTGAGAACGCAGCTGAGGAGATCCGGCAGGGACAGCTTGCATCAACTAGATACACCACGGAACATCATCGATACACACAACCTCACAGACGCATTCAGGCATACACACCCCGACAGTAGAGAAACGACATACACAAACAAAACACACAACAGATCATCTAGATTAGACCGGATTTACACACCCGCAACACACAACATCATACAAACCAAACACCTACCGGAAACATTACAATACACAGACCACAAAGGTATACTAGTACACATCAGCACAAACACGCAGCCAAACAAAGGTCACCTCGCTGGAAGTTCAATAATTCACTATTGGAACACTCAGAATATGTAAATATATGACACAGCTCATACACACGTACACAGACAATATACCGACTGAGAACATCACACAATACTGGGACTTATTGAAAAACACCATATGAAGCAGAACACAACATCTAGCAACTATGATCCACAAAGACAGACTAAGACAGGAGCGCATCATACAGACAGCCATACGACTAACAAAACAAACAGACAGAGATTCACATCACTTACACACACTAGAAGCACAACTAGAAGAACACCAACAACACAGATATATGGGTGCTCTTCTCAGAACAAAGCTCAACACAATTACACAAGAAACAGCTACGTAGCAATATTTAGCAATAGAACAGAACGTACAACGTAGCAGACAAATAAGTAAAATATCAGACATGCAAGGAAACATGCAGACAGAAACACCACACATAGAGACTGCTTTTCAACAACACTACACACAACTATTCACAGCAGAGACAGTCGACACACATATGCAAGACAACTTCTTTTTATTAGCATTGCTGTTATCACCCTTAGTAGTTTTTATTCTTTGTCATTATTATTATAGATGTATTTAATGTAAACACCATTCCTAAGATAATCATTTCAGCAAATGGAATCACATGTTTTAACTATTATTATCATTGCTGTTTTATCATTGCTGTTAAATGTTATTGTTTACCACCCTTAGCAGTTTTATTCTTTGTCATTAATATTTTTATGTATTTGGTTATTATTTGCATTATTATCATTGTAACCATTATTAATATATATGGCTTTGTAAACCCGTAAACTGTCACATCCCCCTTTCCCACCTTTTTGATACTGTGATTGTTGTTTTCTGCTGCCGCTCTCACGGTTGGTTATGCACCGCCATGTTCATCATCACGGAGGGTGGTGATGGTATTTTGGTAGGAGTTTTTGGAGCTGACATGAGAGCGAGGCGGCAGGGGAAATAACAACGACGCACTACCATCTCGCGTTTGTTTTAAAATATTTCCTTACAACAATGTCAATGAAGAAATGTTCAAATGTGTAAAATGCTGGAAAATTGTGCGCATATGTCACCTACACGCCCACATGCAACGCTCTGTAAAAACACAAACAATACACTTTGCAACTATTGTAACACTCAATAAAAGTTTAAAAAAAAAAAAAAAATAGATGAAATTTCCTGGGCGTGTAGGTGACATATGCGCAAAAATACAATTATTTTATACATTTTAAACATGTCTACATTGAATTTGTTGTAGGGTAAAACCTTACAGAAACAACAGCATGATGACAGTGCACCGATATTATTTCCCCTGCCGCCTCCCTCTCCTGTCGGCTCTAAAACCTCCAATTTCGTCACGACCACTCGGTAATGATGAAACTGGCAGTATAAAAAGTTTGAGACAAATGGAGAGGTTGGCAGCAGCATCAACAAACAAACAGTATCAAGATGGTGGGAATGGAGGTGTATCGGGGTTTACACGGCAGAGAGGGTAGTGGTTGCATTTATAATGTTTGTGTTGTTACATGCGTTCTGTGTATTTAGTATTTGTGTAGGTGTATTTACGGAGCGTTGCATGTGGGCGTGTATGTGACGTGTGCATATTTTATTCATTGGGCTTATTTACATGTGAAGGGGGGTAGATAGGGAGAAGGATACAACTTTCCATTTATGTTTCCATTTTCCCACTCTCACCCATTTGGACCCACTACTCTAATGGCCTCATCACCACTCTCTGGTAATGATGGTAAGGGCATGGTAATTTTTGGAACCAAAAGGTGATTGTATCAGCAGAGGCAAACAAACAATTTTCAAACAAACCATGAGCAAGGGGGGGGGTCACATGGGAGATGAGGTTACATATTCATAAAGGTAACTATAATAATAATGCAAATAAAACCAAATACATCAATAATAATGGTGACAAACATTAACCTACTAAGGGTGATAACAGTACTGATAGTAACAGCAATGATAATAATAGTTATGATAATGATCCCACTTTCCAAAACTGATTCCATTTGCTAGAATGATTTTCCTAGGAATGGTGTTAGCATTGCATAACAGGTACATATAATTGCAAACATGCAATATTCAATAATAGTAGAAGTAAAAGGAGTTGGTTATCTTTTTCTCCTTGCTTATATTATTATTATTTGTAAGGGTTCATTCATTTTTTCCCCTTTTTTTTTTTTTTTTTTTTTTTTTTTTTGTAAAAAGTAAACAAGCATCTGAATTAGCACAAATTTTTACAATCTCATTGTTTTGGTAAACATATGTGGTTTTGTATTCATTCATTCATTATTCACTCACATCTTCTTGTTTCTTCCTCGCACTCATGTGTCCTAAATTCTAAAATCAGAAAGGAGAGTACTTGTGTTTACTCTGGAGATATCTGTGATATTTTGTGTTTACAACATAGGAAATTTATCCCTTAGCATATTCCATTCCTTGAACACATTTACATGTGAATAGGGGTTAGACAAGGAAAAGGGGGAATCTTTACATTTTTGTTTCCCTTGCCATCCTCTCACCAATTTGTTCCACTCCACTAATGCCATCATCACCAATATCTGGGCAATGATGGTAAAGGCAGGATAAATATTTGAACCAAACCGGTGTGAGTATAAGCAGAGGCAAACAAACATGAGCGAGGGGAGGGGGCACATGGGAAAAGGGTTTTTGTTTTTTTACTAATGATGACAATAATAATAATGACAAGAAGAGACATACTGAGGGTAATAACAGCAATTTAAAAAAAAGGCAATGGTAATAATAGTTATGAAAATGATAACATTTTTACAACATGTGGTTCCATTTGCTAGGATGATTTTCTTTGGAATGGTGTTAACATTGCATAGCAGGTACATACAAATGCAAACTGAAATTTTTAGTAATACTTGGAGTAAAGGAGTGGGTTATATTTTCCCCCTTGTTTTTTTTTCTTCCTTAATGTAGGGGTTCATTCATATTTTCCTCTTTGCTCTCTCTTTCTTTTGTTTTTTAATAAAAATTAACCAAGCATTTGTATTAAAACAAGTGTTTACAGTATCATTGGTTTGGTAACCATTTGTGATTTTATATTTATTCATTCAACACTCACTCACATGATTCAGAGGGGGTGACAAATAGAAGGGGACATTTTTACATTATTGTTTCCCTCGCTACACTCTCACCAATTGGTTCCACTCCACCAATGCCTTTCCTGACCACTAATGATGGTACAGGCAGGTAAGAATGTTTGAAACAAACCAGTGGGGGTAGTAGCACAAGCAACAAATCATAAGCAAGGGGGCCACAGGGGAGATGAAATTGTAAATTACTAATGATGATATCAGTAATACTTATAAAATTAATTATACTAAGGATATTAAGGTAAGTACTGACTACAAGGAAAAGGGGGAAGTCTTTACATTTTGTTTCCCTCTCTACCTTCCCACCCATTGGTTTCACTCCACCAATGTCCCCATGACCACTCTAATGATGGTACAGGCAGGACAAATGTTTGAAACAAACCAGTGGGGGTAGTAGCAAAAACAACAAACCTTAAGCAAAGGGGGGACCATGGGAGATGAAGTTGTAAATTAATAATGATGATATCCTTAATACTTTTCAAATTAATGATACTAAAGATGATAAGGGTAAGGTAATGATAGTAATAATAATAATGATCACAATAATAGTAGACATAATCATAATAAAATAATAATAATAATAATAATAATAATAATAATAATAATAATAATAATAATAATAGTATAATAGATATGTGATTCTATTTACTAAAGTGATAATCTTAGTAGTGGTGGTAGTATAGAACAACAAGTGCATTAAAGCAAACATTCCATAAATAGTAATTTGGAATGGGAGGAGTTGATTTTCTTTTCTCCTTTTTTTCTTTTCCCCTTATCTATAAGGGTTGAAACCATCATTTTGAAACAAATAAAACAAGCATTTATATTTCCACTATTCTTTACATAAGGGATTTTCCATTGGTCTTTTGACCATATGTGATCTTTTTAGTCATTTACACTCCATTCACTCACAGTTTCTTCTTTCTCGCACTCATGTATACCAAATTTGTAATACAATAAAGAAGAATACATATGATTTACTCTGGAAATTGTTGTGATATTTTGTGTGTGTACATAAAGGAAATTAAGTGTGTGTTATATGTGTGGTGTTTGTATCTGGCAAAGTTTCTGCAGGTCCATATAAGTTGTCTGTAGTATGAAAGTGCTACCAGTAGTTTTGTATGTATGTCCTAAGCTGTCTTTGGTATAGTGTTGAGAAAAATTGCTTTATATATGTCGTTTGTTTGACTGTGTGCGTTTGTATGAGGTGTTTGAGTGTTGCGCGTGTGGCAGTAATTGTTGGACATGTATAATAAATGTGTTCCTCTGTCTCTTGTGTGTTGTTTCTACATAATTGACATTGTTTGGATATGTATGCTTCTACCTGTGTTGTGGGGGTCATATTGTATAGCAGTCTATATGTGATTTCTCTAGCTTTTGGAGTTATGTGTTTGTTGTGTAGGTTTGAAAAGGTGCATATGAAGTCAGTCATGAAGTATTTGTGTCCTCTTTTAATCCTAAGTCTTAGTGATGGTGCTTGTTCTCTAACTAAATGTTTGTATATTGTGTGTGTTGTTTGCTGTATTAACTGTTCGTGTCCTTTTATGCCTGTATGCATGTCTGATAGAATGTTGGCAGTTTCCCTGGTAGTAGTGCAGTTGCATTGTTAAGAGGTGTGAGATGTTTGATGTTGTGGCCTATGTAGTATAGTGCTAGTCTGTTCTGTTCTGGGTGTCTGATGATTTTACCTATGTGACTGATTCTAAGTGACAGTATTTCTGTCTGGATGTCCTGTAGTGCAATCCCCCTTGTCCCTTGTCTTGTATGAGAGTTTTGTGCTGAATGCTGTGTATTGTGTTGGTGAAGATGAAGCGTATGATTTGTATGTTTATGTTTGTGACGGTCTGTTTGGGAGGGTCCAGTACTGTCGCTAAATATATTATTTTGGGTAATATGTATGTGTTAACTATTGTGCTTCTACCAAATATTGTGGATGTCTTGTACCTATACCTGTGTAACATGTCTGTGATCTGTTCGGTCAGTGCGTGCCATGTCTGTCTGCGTGTTTCTGTGGGATCACATGGAAATGTGATCCCATACAGCTGCATGGTGTCTATGTGTTTCAGATCTGGAGGGAAATCAGCCTTTTGTTTCCACTTTCCCAGACCCATTACCTGTGATTTCTGTACATTAATTTTGGCCCCACTGCCTTTTCCAAAATGGGTAAAGGTGTGGAGTATATTCCTTATTGATGTGTTGCTGGTGGGAAAGAAGGCAGTGTCATCTGCATAGGCTATGAGCTTCTGCTCTCCTATCCCATGCAGGAAGGTTCCTTTAATACTAGTGTCTTGCCTTATCTTCTCTAATAAAGGTTCTAGGGTGAGCACATATAGGAGTGGTGATAAGGGACATCCTTGTCTTACAGATCTCATGAGCCTGAAGCTAGCTGTCAGTGAATGGTTCACCAACACTCTGCTCTCAGGGTTTTTATACAAGATCTGTATCCACTGCCTGTAGTATTCTCCTATGTTACAAAATTCTAGTGTCCTATGCAGGTATGTGTGGGAAATTCTGTCGAAGGCCTTTTCTTGATCCAAGGATAAGATGGAGGATGGACATCTTTCCCATGTGTGTAGTTGATTATGTCTCTAATGAGGTGTGTGTGGTTGTGTATATTTCTGTCTTTGACACTGCACTGTTGGTCTGGGTGTATTAGTGTTGGCATGAAAGGTTTAAGTTTGTTGGTGAGTGATTTGGCGAGTATCTTGTAGTCTGTGTTGAGTAAGGAAATTGGTCTGTAGTTCTTTAGTTGTGTTTTGTCAGTTTTATCTTTGCATATGAGTGTAATGTAAGACATGTTGCAGCTGTCTGGAAGATTATTTTTTTTGTCAAAGGCTTCCTGATAGACTTTGAGGAGAAGATTGCCTAGAATAGGGAAGAAGTGTTGGTAGAATTCTACTGTCAAACCGTCTGGTCCTGGTGTTTTGTCTTTGTTTAGTGTGCTTAGTGCCTGTGTTATGTCTGTCAGTGTAAGTTCTGTGTCCAGTGTGTCTCTGTCTGTGTCAGTTAATTTCTTTGTGTACCGTAAGAAGTTGTCTTGCATCTGTGTGTCGACTGTCTCTGCTGTGAATAGTTGTGTGTAGTGTTGTTGGAAAGCAGTCTCTATGTGTGGTGTTTCTGTCTGCATGTTTCCTTGCATGTCTGATATTTTGCTTATTTGTCTGTTACGTTGTACGTTCTGTTCTATTGCTAAATATTGCCTCGTAGCTGTTTCTTGTGTAATTGTGTTGAGCTTTGTTCTGAGAAGAGCACCCAGATATCTGTGTTGTTGGTGTTCTTCTAGTTGTGCTTCTAGTGTGTGTAAGTGATGTGCATCTCTGTCTGTTTGTTTTGTTCTGTAAAAACACGAACAATACAATTCGCAACCATTTAAACACTCAATAAAAGTTTTTAAAAAAATTAGATGAAATTTCCTTCATCACCTGCGAGAGGATCATTAAAGAAAAGAAACAACAAAAGCAAAAAAAAAAAAAAATAGATGAAATTTCCCCAAGAGAAATAACTCGCAATAGAGCACAAGAAAAGTTTCTTTGTCCTTAGTGACCTAGCAAATTTTATATATGGATAGACCGCCCATAATTTTTGTTTAACATTTAGCATAGCATTCATGGTCATCTGATGTTTGCGACAGATTTAATTTGTTGAATAATAAACTCTGTGTAGTCATTGCACAAACACTTAGCGAATCTTACTGCGTCTAATGCTGAAGTCATATTTTCACATTTCAGAATCATACTTACCTGGCACGGGAGATACCTTGATCAATAAGGTGGTGCTCCCAGGTTGAGGACCTTCTATTGCACTTCCGTTGGGTTGACGCCTGCGATCACCCCAAATGTGGGTGACTCGAGTGCGTAATTTTTTCATAAGGGGGACTGCGTTCGCGCTATCCCCTCAACATGAAAGGAAAAAATGATGAATTTTAGGTTTCTAATTATGTCATACACGCAGATTTTATTTCACACGTGTCCGGCTCGCAAGGAAACTTCAAGTGAAGGTGTATGTTTCCACTTCATCATGTAGCGAGCTTGAATACACGTAACATTCAACACGCCTCCAAAAAAAAAAAAAAAGATGAAATGCATCGTCACGAGGGCATTGGTAGAGTCGAACCAATTTGTGGGAGTGTAGCGAGGGAAACAAAAATGTAAAGATTGCCCCTTGTCTTTGTTACCCCCCTTTCACATGTAAATGTGTTCAAGGAATGGAATATGCAAACGGCAAATTTCCTATGTTGTAACCACAAAATGTCACAGATATCTCCAGAGTAAACACAAGTACTCTTCTTTATGATTTTAAAATTTAGTATACATAAGTGCGAGAAAGAAACAGGAAAATGTGAGTGAATGTTGAATGAATGAATACAAAATCACATCTGGTTACCAAACCAATGAGATTGTAAAAATTTGTGCTAATACAAATTCTTGTTTATATTTTTTTACAAAAAAAACAAAAAAACAAAAAACAAACAAACAAAAAACAAAAAACAAAAAAAAAAAGAGGAAAGAGAAAACATGAATGAACCCTTACAATTAAGACCAAAAAAAATATTTTAAAAAAATAAGCAAGGAGAAAAAGATAACCAACTCCTTTTACTTCTACTATTATTGAACATTGCAGGTTGCAATCGTATGTACCAGCTATGCTATGTTAACATCATTCCTAAGAAAATCATACTAGCAAACGGAATCACGGTTTTGGAAAGGGTGATCATTATCATAACTATTATTATCATTGCTGTTGCTATCATTACTGTTATCACCCTTGGTAGGTTATATTTGGTCATCATTATTATTGATGTATTTGGTTTTATTTGCATTATTATTATTATTGTTATCCTTATTAATATATAACCTCATCTCCCATGTGCCCCCCCCCATTCCCTTGCTCATGGTTGTTTGTTGCCTTTGCTGATACCCTCACCGTTTAGTTCAAATATTTATCCTGCCTTTACCATCATTACCAGAGAGTGCGTATGAGGGCATTGGTGTGGTGGGTCCAATAGGTGAGAGTGTGGCGAGGGAAAAAAAATGGGACGTTTTTTTCTTTCTCCCCTTCATATGTAAATATGTCCAATGAATAAAATATGCACACGTCACATACACGCCCACATGCAACGCTCCGTAAATACACCTACACCAATACTAAATACACCGAACGCATGTAACAACACAAACATTATAAATGCAACCACTACCTTTTCTGCCTTGTAAACCCGGATACTGGTACACCTCCCATTCCCACCATCTTGACACTGGTTGTTTTTTGATGCTGCTGCCGCCCTCGCCGATTAGTTCAAACTTTTTATACTGCCAGTTTCATCATTACGAATTGGTGGTGATGGTATTTGTGGTTTTGGGGCCGACAGGAGAGAGAGGTGGCAGGGGAAATAATAACGGTGCACTATCATCATGCTGTTGTTTTGTAATGTCACCTTACAACAATTTCAATGTAAACATGTTAAAATGTATAAGATGCAATTTTGCGCCTATGTAACCTACACGTCCACATTCAACGCTCTGTAAAAACACGAACAATATTAGTTAGTTAGTCGTGGCTCCAACTTCACGGCAACGGGTTGTCACCATATTGCTCCATTCGTGTGCCAGTGAATATCACACAAAATGTTCCTCACTGCCAAAAGTGAACAATGGAACAGACAGGAGTATCGGCAAGCCAACAGCCCGCACAGGTACACTGTGCATAATGCCGCCGCCAGAATGCCAACACAAATGTCCTACATGAAAAATACAGTTCATCGTCGATGGAAATGGCAGTCACCAGAAAGACTTCATTGACCCGGGTTTTATCCCATATAACTCGGTCTCTTTCCACAGGACGACCCGCCGAAAATTCTGCACAAAGCACGAACTCAGTACCTCCAGTGGTGACTCCCAGGAGTCTCCTGAAAAATGTACTCGTGAGCCGAAAAGGCAAACCAGACAATCCAGAAACAGCCGGCTGCCATCGTTCCAAACATGCAGTTCACGCTACACACAACCGTGGACAGATATAAAAGCATTCCAAACGAAACTCACAGCTCACAGTGTCGCGCCACACACTCACTCAGTAGCAGGATGACGGAACCATATCCTCCTTAGTCGCCTCTTACGACATGCATGGTAGGCAACAGTGTTACTATTCTTTGCTCCCCCGTATGGGCCCCGGCAACACACCTTTGCAACGATTTTAACACTCAATAAAAGTTGTGTTTTTTTTTTAAATAGATGAAATGCATCTGACGATAAGCTGAACATCTGGGCGTCAATTGATGACACACTGACTGTGTAGGATTTACTGGTCATTAGATACAGACGTGAATAGTATTTGAAGTCTTACAGTCCCGGACAACAAAATTGCATTTACGGCCTTGTTGCTTTAAATTATTTTCTGAAGTTTGTTACAGGTGTGGATATGCATTTAAAACATGTTACAGCACGAGAATATGTAACATATTACCACAATATCAGACATACATTTGTTAACTTTAACTACCATAGTAGTTTGAAAATAAAATGGGCATTTTATTCTGCAAAATAGAAGATCTACTGTGTTACACTTGATACGCACAGCTAGATGTTTTAGTGGTAATGTTGATGAAATAAACATTGACGGAAACTAACAGAAAGATCACCAGAGTGGTGTGTGAATACAATCCTTCACATTTCTGTCCTTATAAGTGTCTTTAACTCGGTTGTGTTGTGTTCCTCTTATTCACTTTACTTTGCTGTGGGTGCTCATTTTAAAAGCATTTGTCAACATAGTGGCACAGGACTGATATGTTAATATGTTGCATGTTGTTGATTTTATACATGTTGTATTATAACTGTAACCAGTGTGACATGTACAACAACTGGATGTTATCGTGTGCCAGTGCTTCGATAACTCTGTCTTTATTTCATCGGAGAAAATGTATCTATATTTTAAAGTATTAACTAAACTTTATGATCCTATAGTTGCGTTTTTTAAAATTAGTTTTTGACAATTGTGTTGCTGTTAGCCACGTGCGTCTTGCTTTAGATACCAGTTGTTTAGCCTGTAGTAGGGAGTCTCATAGAGGCAGACCCCCACAGGCAGAAAGCAGTAGTATGTGTATTTTATGTCAGTAGACATAATGACGACACTGAATTTGTTGTGTAAACAGAAGACTTCAGGCTGATGTGTGCAGAAGTGGGGCAGTCTGATTTAACTTATAATAAACAAGCAGTGTTATTTTGACCAAAAAAAAAATGAAAAACATCTGATTGCTGCAGAAATGTGGTTTCTGAGGAAAATGCAAAGAATACCATGGACAGACAGAAAAACCAATGACCAAGTACTATAGGAGACAAATGAACATCGTAAACTGATTAGAGAAATTAGACGTAGACAGTCAAAAAAATTTTGGACATGTTATGAGAAGAAATGGATTGGAGAACTTAGTGACAACTGGAAGGATCGAAGGGAACAGACCAAGAGGAAGACCGAGAGGAAAATACCTGGATAGCTTGGCCACATGGCACGGACGAGACAGAAATATTCACAGCAGAGGCAGTCGACACACAGATACAAGACAACTTCTTACGGTACACAAAGAAATTATCTGACACAGACAGAGACACACTGGACACAGAACTGACACTGACAGACATAACACAGGCACTGAGCACACTAAACAAAGACAAAACTCCAGGACCAGACGGTTTGACAGTAGTATTCTACCAACTCTTCTTTCCTATTCTAGGCAATCTTCTCCTCAAAGTCTATCAGGAAGCCTTTGACAAAAAAAAGAAATTCCGGACAGCTGCAACATGTCTTACATTACACTCATATGCACAGATAAAACTGACAAAACACAACTGAAGAACTGCAGACCAATTTCCTTACTCAGCACAGACTACAAGATACTCGCCAAATCACTCACCAACAAACTTAAACCTTTCATGCCAACACTAATACACCCCGACCAACAGTGCAGTGTCAAAGACAGAAACATACACAACCACACACACCTCATTAGAGACATAATCAACTACATACACGGGAAAGACTGTCCATCCTCCATCTTATCCTTGGATCAAGAGAAGGCCTTCGACAGAATTTCCCACACCAGTATTTATGCTGACAAATGTTTGTCTCATAAAGCGGTGCATAGTTGGGTAGAAAATAGTACGAGGGCGAGTCAATAAGTAAGTCACACAGTTCTGTAGGATGGCAAGTCAATGAAAACAAAGCACACAGTTCTATGCAGCCGGTTTCGGTGTACTGATAAAAAGATGGAATGAATGTTGGTGGAAATTATGTTAAGAAATAAAGGGGCAATGTATGTATAAAATTAAACTGGTTTCAATTTGTTATCATCTTTAGTTATTTTCCTACAGCCATTTGTGACTTACTTATTGACTCCCCTTCGTACTTTGGTTACATCAACCAGAAAAGTGGTTTGGAAAGAGCAGTAATGGAAAGCATGGTTCCTTGAGGATGAGGCAGGGGCCAATTAACACAGTTGTGGACATTCAAGATGCCCTGGGCATGAAGCCAGGAACTGATGAAGGATAATGCTGTCAGAGTGGGGCAAAGTATTTTCAGAGGCTGGATAGTGTCGTAAACCTGGATAACATCTTACTGGTTGAGTACTCCGTCAATTGTGCCGCAAATGGCTAAAACAACAGAATTGCAGGATTCATACAGCAACCCAACAAAGCAGCGGTAGACAAGTCATCCTGAGTTCAGTTCTGGAGTTTTCTTTATTACTATTACAGGCAATTTCAATTCTTCCCAGACAAAAATGGACAGCCGCCGGGGTGATACAAAAAGTTACAATATTCGTCCCAATGTCGCATCAAACATGTTGGTACAAAGAATATACAGAATAGCTTTCGGCATGGACGAAGTTGCTGCTTGTTTATACTACCTTTTACTTCAAAAATGCCATCGCGATCGCCCCGTAATGGTCAACCTTTCCTTCATTTCTCTATGGTCGCTTTTAAAAATGTATCTTCTATTACTTCTTGATGACAAAACGTATAATTTCTCTGATCTTATGCTAGCAGGACTTAGCGTCGTACCTTCCTTGATGACATCCAAATCGCAACTCCACAAAAACGTGTTCTGGTTACCACCCTACATATTTCACCGTTTTCTTTATGTCAGGGTGGTGACCCTTTGGTGAGTATTGGATGGCATTCAATTTACGGGAAAATCTTAGTCCCTGATACCAGGCATTTTAAATTGTAACAATACTGTTACAATGCCTTTCCAGATGGTTGTGATGTGAGCAGTGTTCACATGGTGGTCATGATGCTGGTTGTGAAATCAACTCAATCTCATAGCATGCTTTTAGCTGCCTTGTCTCATGCAAACATTGGCTGGCAGTCATGACTCAACACTTCTCTCTGGCAAGTGATAGTTTCATGACGTTCATGTTACTTCTTCTGTTTGACTGATAAGAGGAAAATCATGGATGGCTCAGGCGGAGGATAGGAGGATACGATTAGACAGGTGTGCCCCTTGGAGAACATTAGGCGAGGAGAGGAGTGGGTCAGAGTGCCAGCGGAGCAGTCAGACTTGTGAAGAGTTATAATCACATTGAGCCGATAGTGCAGGCAGTGGCCAGCAGGGGCCACGGAAGTGGAAATCCAGCAATTAATTCAGGACAATGCCCGCCCGGGTGATGCGATTATCTACACAGGTGGTTCGGTGTTGAGAGGTAGTAGACGTGCCTGGGGTTTCTTGGCAAAGATTATGGTCGACGTTTGATGCAGGAGAGCCTGGCATATGATACCACAGCATCTAGCTTAAGAATGGAGGTGGAGGCAGTCAGTGCAGCTTACCACTGGACGGAGAATACGACACACACACACACACATGATTGTAACTGACTCAGAAAGCATGCTGAGTAGGGTGAGTACTGGCAAGCTTCGTGCCGAGTGGCTTGCTTCGCTTCGGAAGTCACTGGTGGCAAGCATCGTCTGGATATTTTCTCCGGGGCATGCTGGTGTGTTGGGGAATGAACAGGCAGACAGATTGGCTGGGTCTTCAAAATTTGGTGGAGTATTGATGCATGATAAGGCAGACGTGGTTGCGGCCATGTGGGAGCACGTGTACACCACGGAGGAGCAAATGGATCACCATGGTCTGGCAAGAATGCGACAGCGTGGAGTGACGAGAGGATCTGGCCGATGCTCGACGCTCAGAGGAAAGGCAAGACGCACATATAATCTGATTACTACTGGTACTATTGGTTTGGAACTCTTCGCTGGCTTCTGAGGATGGGGACGGAGCGCTTATGGAAATGCCCCGAATGCTGTGATGTCGGTTCCTAAATCAATCAATCAATCAATCAATCAATCAATCTATTGTTTGTTGCCTAGCTGATTAAGCTTTCCATGTACATCTTTCTCTGTATTCCTTTGCCCCTCCTGCCTAGTAATGTTTGCCTTGTAAGGATAATTTTTCTATTTCCCCTCCTTTGTTGATATGCCCCATACATTTCTTTTGTCTTTTCCTTATATATATATATATATATATATACATATATATATATACATATATATATATATATATATATATATATTATATATATATATATATATATATATATATATATATATATATATATATATATATATATATGTAGTATTCAGGTATGATTTTAGGACACATGTCCTACGTAGTGACGTCATATTTTACTATACAAAAGTCATGATCCTACGCTCTGACGTCACCAAACTGAGTCCTTCGGGGACCGCATTTTTTAAATTTTGGCGGTTATTTTCTTGGTTCTGAATGACCACTTCCGGTTGTCGTGATGACTACTTCCGGTCCCGGGGTACTCCCTACCGACCACCCCACCCACAGGTACCTCCGCTTCCCTGGTCCGTCCCGAGGTCGCTAGAAGACAGCGGCGCAAGCCCCGTGCATGTGGATTACTTATATAGATAAGTAGACCAACTAGTCACCGGGGACCTGGGTCGAGTCCCAGTGTGTAGGTGTGTGTGTGTCTGTGTCTGTGGCTGTGTCTGTGAAGGGGTAGGCCAATGTGTGAGGGCGCGATGGAATAGGCCCCTATCCCGGATATAATCCTTTGCTCTCCGCGGAGGAGAGCCATCAAAATTCACATTGAAATGTGAATAAGTGATGGTCAAGAGAGGTCTTTGGATAGATCAAAAGGTGTATTTTTAAAAAAAAAACATTTATTGAGTGTTAAGAAACATTTATTTAGTGTTATGAAACGAAGCTTGCCAGTACTCAATGAGTTGTATTGTTAGTATTTTAACAGGCGTGCTGTGTATATGGTATTCGTGAAGATCTGTTTAAACATGCGTTTGTGCGTGTCAAATTGGTGTACAAATCCGCTTCAACATCAAATTACAAAGTATACGTACCTAATATGCCTAAAGTATTAGCAATAAATTAAGACAAGAAAGTATGGCTGACCAGGATTATGGATTTTCCCATACTCTGCCAATCATCTCATTTTTACGTGATTGATGGTAAAAAGGTGGTGATGATGGTGATGATTTCGATAATGGGGACAACAACGACTATAATGCGGTGATTATTTCTTCCCTTATTCGTTCTAAACCCATTCCTGCCTTTCCATACACCATGCACCCTCTTTCATACCCATGGTATGTACATAAGTTGAATTGTTGATGTCGCCGTTGAACGTAGCCACGCCCAGTGACTACAATTAAAACACAAAAATGCTGCGTTTGAGCACCACGTTCACAAAGGGCGTGCATCCATCTCTTTCAGAGCATGCATATATATACACTAACATATGTATATCCGTGAACATACCAATAAGAACAGATTTTTTTTTTCTTTCCTTCAATTTTTACAACCTTTATTACAACATTTTTACATTGAAATGGGAGGTGGGGGGAAGGGGGTGTAAAAGAAAAGAAAAAAAATTATATTTACATAATATAAATTATGAGTATTAAATAAAAATTTAAGCATGTATTACTTTGTAGGGACAGTGATTTATGATATTTATAATGATGATGTTGATGATGATGATAATTATGATGATATAGATAACAAACAAATTTTGGTGAGTTGATGATTTCTTCCCTCACACACCCTAAAAATCTCATTTTCTCACTCTTAACATCTTACCATACCTTCATACTAATATATACCCATAAAATGAGAAGTTGGTGTCTAAGGTGGAGCCACAAAACAGTTCACCTCTCGCCGTCCACACGCGTCGCAACGGTGTGGGTGTCGGTAGCTTAGGAAGCGATGCAGATTATGTCAGTGTGTCTGTGAATATTTGTGTAATTTTGTTTTGAAACATGTGCAGTATTAAAAGTGAATTGTACGTTTTAAATTTATATGAAGCTGCATTTCTACAGGACCACACTAGGTACCTGTATTCTGCCAGTGAAATTAGCAATTTCGTGTGGTTGTCCTTGGTAGTTTTAGGAATAGTATTTAAAAAGATTGCTTTATACATATCTGTTTTCTTTTTAGTGAATTTTTTTTCAATGAGTTGTCTAAGTGTGTCTAGTGCGGCTTGGACTGTTGGACACGTGTAATAAATGTGATCTTCAGTTTCCTGTGTGTTATTCCTGCAAAGTTGACATTGTGCTATTTGTTTTGACATGTGTGCTTGTTTCTCCGTAGTTGGTGACATGTTAAAGATTAAACGATACATAATTTCTCTGGCTTTGGGTGTGATGTGTGGGTTGTGACGATTAGAGAAAGTACATGTGTAGTCTTGTATGTAGTATTTTTGTCCTCTTTTTATTCTAAGTCGTAGTGGGGGTGCTTGTTGTTTGACTAGATATTTGTAAATCTGATGTGTTGTCTGGTGTATTAGATGCTCGCGTCCTTGAAGTGCTTGCGTACATGTCTTGTAGAAAGATGGTAGTGTTCCAAAATGGTATGGAGAATTGAGTTGCATTCTTCTAAGGTGTTGTAGTCTGAGTTCTATGTAATAGAGTGCTAGTGGGTGCTGTTCTGGTTGATTGAGGATATGTCCTATGTGTTGGATTCT
The DNA here is from genome assembly GCA_014155875.1 of Cepaea nemoralis. NCBI lineage: Eukaryota > Metazoa > Mollusca > Gastropoda > Stylommatophora > Helicidae > Cepaea > Cepaea nemoralis. The sequence goes on along the minus strand of JACEFZ010017030.1, from coordinate 242,895 downwards.
AAGCGCTTGTATTTTGGTGTGTATGTCTTGTGGTGCTATACCCCCTTGTCTTTTGTCCTTTATGAGTGTCTTATGTTGTATGCAATAGATTGTGCTGCCAAAGATGAAACGTCTGATGTGTTTGTTGATGTCTGTGATTGTCTGTTTAGGTGGGTCTAGCACTGTGACTAAATATATAATTTTGGGAATGATTAATGTTGGTCAACTTTCACCCAAACTTATGAAAAGTGGGAAATTTTGTTGTCCAGCTGTGAAAAGTTTGACCAAATTTCACCCAAACTTATGAAAAGTAGGAAACTTTGTTAACCAAAAGGCGAAAAGTTTGGTCAAAGTTCAACCTCTAGCATCAACAAGTAGGAACATTTGTTAACGAAAGTGAAAAGGTTAGCCAAAATTCAAACAAACTCATAAAAAGTAGGAAACTTTGTTAACCAAATGGCAAAAATCTTGCCCAAGTAATAAAATTTGTTAGCCAGAGGGTGAAAATTTTGGCTACATTTCAACCAGACTTATAAAAAGCTCACCCAATCTTATGAAAAGTAAGAAAATTTGTTAACCAAATGCGAAAATGTTAGCCGAATTTCAAACCACACTTATAAAAAGCTCAGTCAAAGATATGAAAAGTAGGAAAATTTGTTAACCGAACGTGAAAAGTTTGGCCAACTGTCAACCAAACTTATGAAAAGTGGGAAATTTTGTTGTCCAGATGTGAAAAGTGTGACCACACTTCACCCGAACTTATGAAAAGTGGGAAACTTTGTTAACCAAAGCGAAAAAAGCTTGGCCAAGTAAGAAAATGTGTTAACCAAATGTGAAAAGGTTAAACAAATTTCAAACCAAATATATAAAAATCTCAGTCAAACATATGAAAAAGTAGGAAGAATTTGTTAACCAAACTTGAAAAGTTTGGCCAACTTTCACCCAAACTTATGAAAAGTGGGAGATTTTGTTGTCCAGATGTGAAAAGTGTGACCAAATCTCACCCATACTTATGAAAAGTAGGAAACTTTGTTAACCAAATGGTAAAAACCTTGGCCAAGTAAGAAAATGTGTTAACCAAAGGTGAAAATTTTTGGACAAGTTTGACCAAATTTCAAACAAAACTCATAAAAAACTAGGAAACTTTGTTAACCAAATGTGAAAAGTTTGACCAAAGTTCATCGAAACTTATAAGATATTCGCCTGTCCCCTATGCAAACAACAGTTGTATTTCAGAAAATTAAACGTATCTTATGTAATAAGTCACTATAATTGAAGGAACAAAATTAAAATTTCAAAAATAAAATTGTACAAAAAATTAACAATTAAATTTGTACATGCAACATTCAAGTTGGAAACATAAAGATCGAAGTATAGTATTTTCGCAGCAGTGTTTGCACGGACTTATTCTTCATTTTCAATTGTGCTATATGGATTAACAGTGGAACTTTTCACAGCAGTGATTGCACAGCAGTGTTTGCACGGACTTATTCTTCAGTTAGTACCAGTATCGAATCATAGTTAAGTTCACTGAATATTTCTGTACGGCGTTTTTGGAAATAACATTTCAAAAGATAACACAGCTCTTCCTAACGCCTTGAAGATGTCCCACTTTATATTCAGTGTGGAAGATTTCCAAAAGGGCGCTTGGTACTACCCGAGAACGTTTGTTTTAACGGTATCCGGGTCGCAGGCGGCAGCGAAAGCGACGCCGTCTCTGATAGCAAGCGTGTTGAGGGGACCATGTGGTGTACCTGTCAACGGCATGAAAGAGCCATTCTGACTGGAGCAACCCATGAAATGGTACTGCACGCTGACAGATGAAGTCAGCCAGTCAGTATATGACGAAATACATGGGAAAAAATTCGACATTGTCAAAGAAAGCATCAGTGTGAAAATAGAACACGCGGACAAGAAAAACGTCGAATCACAGTGCACTGGTTACCGGAAACGATCACTCCGGAAGGAGTCAAAAAAAATGATCGCGGCCGTAACAGGAGACAAAGAACCAGAAGCATTTAGACTACCAAATGCGGGAGGCCGATGGGGGGTCCTGTGCCACCCCAAGAAAAATGTCCCTCATTATGTTACAATAGAGGCCCCTGGGGTCGTCAAAGGGACCTACAGGATCCTGATAACTGAGGTAGGTAGACGTGTAGCCTGCCCAACATGTGGCCTTGACTCACACTGGGCAAATCAATGCCCCAGTACTAGAAGGAGGCCTGTTGAGAGGCCTGAAAACGGCCAACAATTGACAAAACAAACAAACAATGTAGATTTCCCAGTTATCTCAGGCCTACTTGATAAGGACTTTCCGCCTCTGAGCAGCACGCCAAAAAAGGCTGCAACACCCTGAAAGGACAAACAGAAACCACAAGAACCTGTATCACAGTCAGAAGATGATGGATACACCAAAGTAATCTACAAAAACAACAAGATGAAATTAAAAGAATTAGCGGAAAAAGAACAAGCCAATGAGTCAGACGTGCACGAATCCTCGTCAACAGTCACGCCCCACAAGAAAGGGAAAAACCAAACAACAAAACCAGAAGAAAATAAGCAAACAAGCAAATAGAATGAACACACGAGCAAACAGAACGAACAAACGAGCAAACAGAAAGAACAAACAGAAGGACAATCGGAAAACGCGACCCACAACTTTCCAGAAGATGGAAACAATGACACCATAACATTTCAAACTCTGAAAATTGATCAAGAACAAGCCAAAGAGTTAGACGAACACGAATCCTCGTCAACAGTCGCACCCCACAAGAAGGGGAAAAACCGAACAACAAAATCGGAAGACAATGAGCAAACGAGCAAACAGAATGAACAAACGAGAAAACAAAACGAGCAAACAGAAGGACAATCGGAAAACGCAACCAACAACTCTCCAGAATAGGGAAATGATGACACCCCAACATTTCAAAATCTGATAATTGATTCCGAAGAAGAAAAAGCCTGAACCAAAGACTGTGAATGCTTATCACCGCAATAATGTGTCTGTATTTCTGTGGAAATTCGTGTGCATCGAAAATTAGTGCGAACTTGATAACTCAAAAAGAGATCTCTGTATTGTTTGTTTCTGTAAATGGATGATTTAATAATAATTTCCATTAACATTTCAGGGCTGAGAACAAAACAACATCATATAATACAACTCACACGCAAGTACAAACCAGACTTTATCCTAATAGAAGAAACAAACATACATTCAGACGTACAAGGTGCCCAAATTAAAACACAATTAGGATTTAAACATGCATATTTCAGTTTAGCGGTCCACAACATAGGTTCGGGGACAGCTATATTACAAACATCAGACAGATGGAACATACTAAACACAAACAGGGATAATCAGGGTAGAATTACTTTTGTACAAATAGGAAATAATACACACACATACACTATAGTAAATATCCACGCACCGCCAAACTACAACTATCAACCACAGTTCTACGAAGAACTAGACACAATACTCATAAACACATACAGAGAACAGAATGTCATACTTTGTGGGGATTACAACTGTGTCGTGTCCTAGAAGACTCTGACATAGTAGGTGGGGGGATGTCGGGGCACAGGTAAGAAGAACCAACAGAGAGGGCATGAATCAATTAAAAAGACAAGGACATACTAGACGCTGAATTAACACTGACTGATATAACATGCGCACTCAGTAAAATGAACAAAGACAAAACACCAGGACCAGACGGCCTGACTGTAGAATTCTACCAACATTTCTTAACTATCCTAGGTGGCCTTCTTCTTAAAGTATTTCAAGACACCTTTGACAAACAACAACATTCAGACAGTTGCAACATGTCATACATAACACTAATACCTAAGGAAAATACAGATAAGACACACATGAAGAACTACAGACCCATATCGCTAATCAACACAGACTATAAAATACTTGCTAAAGCACTGACCAATAAATTGAGACCCTTTATGTCAACACTCATACACACAGACCAACAATGCGGGGTACCACATAGGAACATCCACCAGCATACGCATTTTATTAGAGACATCATCTCATACACACAGGAGAAAGACTGTCAGGCCGCCCTTTTGTCCTTGGACCAGAAGAAGGCCTTTGATAGAATTTCCCACTCCTACTTATATAAGACTTTAACACGCTGCAACTTGGGCCAGTACTTTAGGCAGTGGATAGAGATCTTATACCGGAGACCTGAAAGTAAGGTGTTGGTAAACCATGCGCTTACTGCTGGCTTCCGGTTCACAAGGTCAGTGAGACAAGGATGTCCCCTATCACCGCTGCTTTATGTGCTGACCCTGGAACCACTACTCGAAGCAATCAGACAGGACACGAACATCAAAGGCATTTTTATTCCTGGGGGAGGAGAGAGGAAGTTGCTCGTGTACGCGGACGACACCGCTTTCTTCCCCATCAACAACAAATCCATCACAACTATACTCCACACTTTTACACGTTTTGGTAAGGGGAATGGAGCAAAATTAAACATACACAAATCACACATAATGGGTCTCAGTAAGTGGCGGAACAAAGCAGATTTTCCTCCCGACTTAACGGCGACAGACAACATCAGACTTTATGGGATAACATTCCCTAACAACTCCCGACAAATACATGCACATACATGGCAAAATCTCACACAACAAATTATAGACATGCTGCACAGATACAAGTATAAGACATCCACAATATTTGGTAGGAGCACTATAGTTAACACATTAATCATTCCCAAAATTATATATTTAGTCACAGTGCTAGACCCACCTAAACAGACAATCACAGACATCAACAAACACATCAGACGTTTCATCTTTGGCAGCACAATCTATTGCATACAACATAAGACACTCATAAAGGACAAAAGACAAGGGGGAAGAGCACTACAAGACATACACACCAAAATACAAGCGCTTAGAATCCAACACATAGGACATATCCTCAATCAACCAGAACAGCACCCACTAGCACTCTATTACATAGAACTCAGACTACAACACCCTAGAAGAATGCAACTCAATTCTTCACACCATTTTGGAACACTACCATCTTTCTACAAGACATGTACGCAAGCACTTCAAGGACGCGAGCATCTAATACACCAGACAACACATCAGATTTACAAATATCTAGTCAAACAACAAGCACCCCCACTACGACTTAGAATAAAAAGAGGACAAAAATACTACATACAAGACTACACATGTACTTTCTCTAATCGTCACAACCCACACATCACACCCAAAGCCAGAGAAATTATGTATCGTTTAATCTTTAACATGTCACCAACTACGGAAAAACAAGCACACATGTCAAAACAAATAGCACAATGTCAACTTTGCAGGAATAACACACAGGAAACTGAAGATCACATTTATTACACGTGTCCAACAGTCCAAGCCGCACTAGACACACTTAGACAACTCATTGAAAAATTCACTAAAAAGAAAACAGATATGTATAAAGCAATCTTTTTAAATACTATTCCTAAAACTACCAAGGACAACTACACGAAATTGCTAATTTCACTGGCAGAATACAGGTACTTAGTGTGGTCCTGTAGAAATGCAGCTTCATATAAATTTAAAACGTACAATTCACTTTTAATACTGCACATGTTTCTAAACAAAACTACACAAATATTCACAGACACACTGACATAATCTGCATCGCTTCCTAAGCTACCGACACCCACACGTGTGGACGGCGAGGGGTGAACTGTTTTGTGGCTCCACCTTAGACACCAACTTCTCATTTTATGGGTATATATTAGTATGAGCGTATGGTAAGATGTTAAGAGTGAGGAAAGGAGATTTTTAGGGTGTGTGAGGAAAGAAATCATCAACTCACCAAAATTTGTTTGTTATCTATATCATCATAATTATCATCATCATCAACATCATCATTATAAATATCATCAATCACTGTCCCTACAAAGTAACACATGCTTAAATTTTTATTTTATTACTCATAATTTATATTATGTAAATATAATTTTTTTTTCTTTTCTTTTACACCCCCTTCCCCCCACCTCCCATTTCAATGTAAAAATGTTGTAATAAAGGTTGTAAAAATTGAAGGGGGGGGGGGGGGATCTGTTCTTATTGGTATGTTCACGGATATACATATGTCAGTGTATATATATGCATGCTCTGAAAGAGATGGATGCACGCCCTTTGTGAACGTGGTGGTCAAACGCAGCAATTTTGTGTTTTAATTGTAGTCACTGGGCGTGGCTACGTTCAACGGCGACATCAACAATTATACTTATGTATATACCATGGGTATGAAAGAGGGTGCATGGTGTATGAAAAGACAGGAATGGGTTTAGAACGAATAAGGGAAGAAATAATCACCGCATTATAGTCGTTGTTGTCCCCATTATCGAAATCACCAACATCATCACCACCTTTTTACCATCAATCACGTAAAAATGAGATGATTGGCAGAGTATGGGAAAATCCATAATCCTGGTCAGCCATACTTTCTTGTCTTAATTTATTGCTAATACTTTAGGCATATTAGGTACGTATACTTTGTAATTTGATGTTGAAGCGGATTTGTACACCAATTTGACACGCACAAACACATGTTTAAACAGATCTTCACGAATACCATACACACAGCACGCCTGTTAAAATACTAACAACACAAATGCAAATGTTTCTTAACACTCAATAAAGGTTTTAAAAAAAGTATAATATTTACTGCTCTTGGTCTGGCCAGGGGTCTCACTGATCATCAAATTTTATATCTTCACAGTAGGTGTGGGTTTAATGGCACTTCTCTGGGGGGCACAGGCTAATAGTAGGACCAGGGGCCCATTCCCCTGCGTCCCGAGCCCCACGTCGGCCTACCCCGTGTACACACACACACACACACGTTTATTTTAAAAAAAAACAATTATTTCGTAAATAATTTACTTTTCAATAAAGTTGGACTATCTACACTCACAAAACCGGAAGCGTGCCCGGTTGCCCCGGGAGATACTGCCATCCATGAACCGGAAGTAGTCAACCGAAATTACCACAGATAACCGGAAGAGACACAGGAAGTACCAAAAACACCCGCCAATTAAAAAAATAGGTGCAGTTTGGTGACGTCACAGCGTATGTGCTGGACTCTTAATATAGTAAAATACGACGTCACAGCGAAGGTGCTGCGCCTAAAATAGTAATCAGTTACCACTTTAGGTACCACTCACATGATGGATGGAATGAAAAATTGTTTACCCGAAATTTGAAATTACTACAAGTAACCAAATAAATGGCAATATCAAAATTGTTATGATTGGCCGGAGTGATAACATAGATACAACGTTGTATGTAGAAATCGTGTCGAAATACGGTCATAAAGTAATAAACAAATGTACCAAAAATATAGAAGATTATTCAGCAATTTCTGCACCATTAAATCAATATGTCATAGGAGGACACTTTTCTACATAAATAACTTCATGAATCAAAATGGGCAGCACCAGACTACAGTACATATATTTAAATTGATCATAGTTGCATTAACAATAAATTTAGATAATCTCTACATGACGTGAACGTTTTTAGAAGGGGCAGGTACTGATTCAGATCATTATCTACTGATAGATAAAATTATGTTGAAACTCAAGAGATACATAATATCATATAAACATTGGAATCATTACGATGTAGGAGACTCCGAAATAAGGAAAATAAATAATAACTGATGGTTACAGTCTCTTATAAATTCCCGATAAGGATTATTGTACTGTTTTAGTTTATGTTGTGTGATGTCCGCAGTATGTACTTAACGAGACGAAGCAAAATATGCCAGACAAGAAATCGTGCAATATATTCGTGTATTTATTCCCAAAAAAATACACCTTTTGGTCTATCCAAAGGCCTCACTTGACCATCACTTATTCACATTTCAATGTGAATTTTGATGGCTCTCCTCCGCGGAGCAAAGGATAATATCCGGGGTAGGGGCCTATTCCATCGCGCCCTCACACATTGGCCTACCCCTTCACACACACACACACACACACACACACACACACACACACACACACACTGGGACTCGACCCAGGTCCCCGGTGACTAGTTGGTCTACTTATCTATATAAGTAATCCACTTGCACGGGGCTTACGCCGCTGTCTTCTAGGGACATCGAGTCGGACCAGGGAAGCGGAGGTACATGTGGGTGGGGTGGTCGGTAGGGAGTACCCCGGTACCGGAAGTAGTCATCACGACAACCGGAAGTGGTCACCCAGAACCAAGAAAATAACCGCCAAAATTAAAAAATGCGGTCCCCGAAGGACTCAGCTTGGTGACGTCAGAGCGTAGGATCATGACTTTTGTATAGTAAAATATGACGTCACTACGTAGGACACGTGTCCTAAAATCATACCTGAATACCACATGACGTACTACTTATATATTATTATTATTATTATATATATATATATATATATATATATATATATATATATATATATATATATATATATATATATATATATATATATAGAGAGAGAGAGAGAGAGAGAGAGAGAGAGAGAGAGAGTGATCTGGTAACAACTGCAAGGCTCAGTCCTCAGTATTTGTTTTGTTCTCTGTTCATTATATTCTCAACATTCTTCTCATAACCCACATCTCCACTGCCTCTAGGTTTCGCATTATTTTATTACTCATTCCTCAACATAAGCATACCATGCACTAATAGCAAAATTAGAGGCTGAATGGGACGCAGAGGTGTTTCCAAGGCGCGAGGGCCGGGTAATATACTGGCCAAGACCTATTGACGCGTCCTCGTCGAGCGTCCTGGGCAACAGGTCCCTTGGGGGTCCTGGCAAAAGTCAGTAGGATCGCCGACTCCTCCGAAGTCGGCGAGGAACCACCAGTCTGCACACCAATAAGCCAGACGTGGGACAACGGATACTCACGCAAACCTCAGGTCCTGTATGACATCACACCGATGTTGGACAACAGGATGCCTTCATCCGACATACAGGACTTCGCGTTGGAGCTCAAGCCAACGAACATAAACAAGCAAGCAAGCAAGAAGCTGAATTACAAGACCACGTGAATAGTCTAAACGAAATGGGTAGAGAACGTAACATGAAAATTAGCCTATGTAAAACAGAAGTAATGACTATAACTAAAGAAAAAAAAATTGCAACAATTCACCTAAACGAACATCCCCTGAAACAAGTAAAGAGTTTCAAGTGTCCAGGTGTCAGAATCTCCATCGCCTGTAGGTGACGGACAAGCACGACGATGAACCCGACGGGCAGCTACTGCGCAGTTGATGCCCAGTGGTCAGCGTGACGCACGAAGCGCACGGGGACTAGAAGCCAAGGGCTAACGAGAAACATCGGCGTTAGCTCAGACTGATTCAGGACTTCGAGATAGGACGAACATGAGAGAAAGTGTTGCGTGTATTCGTGCATTATTCTATGCTCGTTGTGAGAAAGCCTGTATGTTTAGTAGATTCTGTTTGGGGACTGAGTGAGTGCTTTGTTCCATTCATCTATGAACTTGTATATTGCATATATGTATTTGTAATGGCATTGTCGCTAATTGTGAGCGCAGCATTATATGAATGCCGTTGAGGAGAGTGGTTTATGTGATTAAAGTGTTTCAGTTATGTTGCCTCGTGTCTGAGCACAATCATTCTTTGTGTATGATTGTTTCACTTCTGTTAGAGAACACGAGCCACTGTTAGCATAAAGTAAGACCCTGACAAGGAGTGAACGTGGGGATCTCGTCCGGCTTTGAACAAATCACACTTGTAAGCTAGTGATTGAACATGGAGATCTCGTCCGTTGAGAAATAAGCTAAATATGTGAGAGTAAAGAAGTGTTCACAAGTGTTGAAGAGTATTGTGAATGAAAGACGATTGTAAGATAGAGTGTGAACGCAGCTGAACGTGAAAAATTAAAAGACATATATACATTGTTGATATGATATATGATGGTTTGGAAAATGAATTGTTACACGAATTAAAGCATGAGCGGGCAAAAGCAACAGTAGTCAATAATTTGAATTTGTACTAAATTTCCATAAATCTGATAACTGACGACTAGACGACAATACATTCATACTTGACTGCATATAACCTATAAACACTTAGTTGACCACGCATACACCACAGAGTCAAACATATACTAATATTTCTCTCGCACAAGTAAACAGGTTTGTCAGCTATTATTGTAGAAGGACTAAATTGATCTTCCCGGCTGTAAAAGACCAAGCATCCCTTCTCTGGTGCAGTTACCAAAAGACTTCCAAAGCTCCGAATCCCATCGGCACTTAAGTATGTTTTTTAAATATATTTTTGTAGGGGGTCAGGCCTAATCTGCATTTTTCCCCACTATTGTATACTTTACATGTACTATATTTGATTGCATATTATAATTATTTTTGTATAAGACCATTGTAACAAAATTGTAAAAGTACCATGGCTACGTTACACGAATTTATTGATTCTAGCCTAAAATAAGGTATAACCGGAGACGAGTTGGCTATGTCGAGTGAGACAAAATATGCAGAACATTTCCAAGAACAAGAGCAAATACCCATGACTGAGGACGCTATCCACTTGACAGCATTCGCAACACCTTGGGGACTATACGAATGGTGTAAACTTCCATTTGGACTAGTCAATGCCCCAGCGACATTTGTAAGAATGACAAGACTGTTACTGGCAGACATACCCAATATCCTGTCATATATGGACGACATCTGTGTACACACCAGGACAATGACAGAACACCTAGCGACGCTACGACAAACTTTTGAACGCATCAGGCAACATGGCCTGACAGTAAAGCCAGCAAAAGTAGAAATTGCCTATCATGAAATTACTTTTCTATGCTACAAAATTTGTGATGGACATATTACCACTGATGACAATGTTGTTTCTAGAATTCTAAAATTATCACTTCCTACGACTAAAAAGGAAGTAAGAAGGATGTTTGGATTGTTGAATTATTACAGAAGATTCATACCTAACTTCTCTAGTTTGACCAAAATTTTTACAAATCTGTTAACAAAAAAAACAACCTAATAAAATTGTAGACAGAGAGGGCCTGAGACCTGCCTTTACAAAAGTATTGTCATATTTTTCTTCCAATCCCATATTAAAGTTGCCAAATCTGGACATTCCTTTCAGATTGAGGACTAACGCGAGCACGATATACCAGCTGCAGTTTTGTTACAAGCCTATGATGACATTTTACATCCAGTGTATTATGTGAGCCGCAAGTTGTCACCAAGAGAACGCAGATGGTCTACACCAGAGTTGGAAGGCCTCGCATTAATTTATTCTATTTCTAAATTATCTAAGTATTTGCCAGGTAAACATTTCATCGTTGAGACAGATGACAACCCATTAACCGTCATAACAAAAGGAACATCGACAAACCACAGAATCGCCAGATGGGCGTTACTACTACAGAACTACAGCTTCGAAATACGACACATCAGCGGGGCAGATAATAACGTTGCAGACCTACTCTCAAGAAATCCTCTCGATACGTCCAGCGACAGTTTAACGATGCCTGAGCGTAATGACTAATGCTGTTACCTACGGCGCTCAGACAAGTATCACATTCCAGCAGATAATATTCAGTTATACAAATAACGCTGTGAAAAGATACTTCCTGTGATATGGACTAAGTCCTTTGATTTATTCGTAAGACATTTTTAACTAGTGAATGTACCGAATAAACGAACGACCAGAATGTGAAAGGACAGTGATTTTAAACCGTTATTATCATTCTCACGAACAGTGTTAAAAGAACCGTACTACATATCTGTATAGACTTACCGTATTCCAGCTTTCGGTAACATCCAGTAATACCAGCTCTTACATATACTAGTGAGGTAAGCGCAGTGAAATTGTTCGAGCATTTTAACTTCGGAACAGACTGTGTTAAATAGACGACAGCAGAGTAATCCAAAGCATCCGGAACAGTGTAATCCAAACGTGTACTTACAAAGAACAGTGTGAATCACTACAACGTGTGAACACATTAGTGATGTACTTCCGCTTCTTTTTCTAATTATTTTCTAATTTATCAAAAATAGCAGACTATACCACAAATAATCACGAATGAATGATCGAGTGAATTATTTTTGTAACAGTAAAATTTACATATGATAAATGGAATGAAAGGATTTATATATTTGTGATCTAAGAATCATTGATTGATTAATTTTTTCTCAATGGTGCCAAGTATGCCACTATTGAAAATAAATATCAAACTATGACGCTTAGAATGGAAATAACAAATGCTACTTTTATTTTTTTTGAAAGAATTTGAAAATTACATCCCATAACGTTTGATGATTGTACCTAAAGGGAAACATTCTGACATGTGAAAAATGTAAGCATGCATATATATTGTCTTTTTCATAGTAGCCAGAATGACTACAGATCACCAGGTGACGTCAACTATAGGTGGAAAATAGTTACTAAGGTTGGCGGACCAGGATTGGATTATCCGACCATATCGGTGGGTTTCTAATTCTGAAATCATCTCATAAGGGAGATGATTTAGGGCCTAACATGTTCTTTTTGTGTTTTTTTCTTTTGTTGTGAGGTAGGGCGTTGCTTGAATGATAGCGTTAGTCGCTGTTAACTACCCGTCTGGCTTAAGTCCATTCACAATCAAGGTACTAATCCAACTAGGGGACACTACTTGATGTGAGTAGCCTCATGGCAGCACTGAAGTAAATATGTATCATGCATCATTACCAAGCAAATGTCAATTTATAAACATACCAGAGAGTCACCTAACAGGATAAACAGTTAGTCGATTCTGACTTAGAAAAATATTATTAACTTAAACCATGTAAAAACACCCATGATGAAAGGATATTCCTTTCATAAGAGGGGGCGGCGGAGAGTGTCAGAATCTCCATCGCCTGTAGGTGACGGACAAGCACGACGATGAACCCGACGGGCAGCTACTACGCAGTTGATGCCCAGTGGTCAGCGTGACGCACGAAGCGCACGGGGACTAGAAGCCAAATCAAATCAAATCAAATCAACTTTATTTTCAAAGGGTAACAAATTGGGCACGCAGGCCCGTTTTACATTCGGCCCTTCCAATCACTCATCTTTCGTTCATCAAGAGCATTATACATTTACATAGGAAGAAAGATAAACATTGTGAAATGAATGTTGTTAACATAATCAAGACAAATTACCATGTTATGAGGCCCATCTCCATCTACCCATACATCACCCCACACACACACACCCATGGACACATGCATACCCCACCAACCAACCCATCCCCCTCCCGCACATCCCCCACCCACACACACTTCCTTCACCTGTTCCCCGAACCAAAACACATTCGCCACCCACAAACATCCCCTACCAACCCACACATCCCACGCCCACCCACATACACATCCTAACCCACACATCCTCTCCCCCACCCACACCTCCAACCACCCATCCCCCAGCCATATCTCCATCGACCACATATTCCCCACCCACGCACACCCCTCCCCCCACCAACCCACACATCGCACATCCACTCACACATCCCCAAACCATACGCACACATCTCCCACCAACTAACATCTCCCTACCCCGACACAAACACACACATCTCCCTGACCACCTATACATCCCCAATCCACTCACACACACACCCCACCACCCACACGTACATCCTCCACCCACCCACACATGCCCTAACCCAATCCCCCACCACACACACCCCCACCCGCATATCACATACATCCTCTACAACGCAATATTCTCAACCCACACACCGTACACATATCCCTCACCAACACATCCCACATCCACATACCACCATGCATCCCCACCTACACACCACACACATATCCCCCACCCACATACCACATAATATTCCCACCCACAAAGATGCCATGACCCATCCACCCCACATACCCCCACCCACATACCCCACCCACACAATATCCCCAACCAACACACCGCGCACCTCTCCCCACCCACACATGCATTTCCCACCCATCCACCAACACACACTCACTAACGCACACATCCTCCATTACGCACCCACACACCCCCACCCACCCCCAACCAAACATCTCTCGATCTCAATACCCCTACACACACACACATCCTCCACCCACTAACGCATCCCACCCCGACACATAAACATCCCTCACCCACCTACACATCCCTAAGCCACTCAAACACCCCCACCCACACATTCTCCATCCACGGACACATCTCCCACTCACACACCCCCACCACCCACACACACTTCTCCCAACCACCACACACCCCCTACTAACCCACACATATCCCCCACCCATACACACATTCCCTGCACAAATCACACACATCCCCCACACCACACACTATCCCCCACCCACACACACACATCCTCACCCATACCACCACAAACATATCTCCCATCGACACACCATGCACACATCCCCCACCAACACACCGCACACATATCCCAAACGCACACACCATACACTTCTCTCCACCCGCTCTTACATCCCCAATCCACCCACACAATCCCCTACCCACACAACCCCGCCACCCACACATACTTCCCCAAACCATCCACACATCTCCACCCACCCACACATATCCCCCACCCAAACACACATCCCCCGCACCCGTCCCATACACTTATCCTCCACACATACACACATCCCCCACACCCATTCCCACACCCCTACTTTCACCCCTACACATCCATCCACACATCCCACCAACACCCTCAAATAACACTACCCACCAACACCCACACACCCAAACCCATCCAAACGCATACCCCAACCACATTCCCCCACCCACACATCCCCACCCACACATATCCACACATATGTTTCGTGGGGGACTATTGTGTTGACATTCTGGCGGCGGCAATATGCACAGTGTATCTGTGCGGGCTGTTGTTTGTCGAGACTCATGTCTTTTCCACTTTTCACATTGGGCAGTGGGGAGCGTTTTGTGTGATATTCACTGGCACAGGAACGGAGCATAATGGGGACAACCCGTTGCTGTGAAGTTAGAACTGCGACTAACTAACTAACTAGCTAACTAACTAACATATCCCCACACTCACACACATCCTCCACACACACTCACACATCCTCACATCTAGACACATACAAAATGCTTCACTTGAGCATTGAAACTAGTATGAACAAACTCCCACACGTTACTCACAGACATACACTGACAATTGTCGTGAGCAGTCTCATAAAAATGTTAAACATGGAGAAAAATGTGTACATAAACAGTGTGTGAAGTAAAAATAGTGATGCTCCCACACACACACACACACACACACACACACACACACACACACACACACACACATTCACTCTCACGCTCACTCATTCTGTCTTTCACTTAAACTACAGTAATGTACATGAGTTTACATTATACATGATAAAATCAAATGGTATTTAACTGATAATATGACAGATAAGAATACACAAACATATGGATTCGCGTGTTACATAACATGCGTGTTACATGACATGCATCTGTTCAGCTCTCTCTCTCTCTCTCTCTCTCTCTCTCTCTCTCTCTCTTTCTCTCTCTCTCTCTCTCTCTCTCTCTCTCTCTCTCTCTGTATTCTTTCATATATACACACTCACACGCATGCGCGCGCTCCCACACACACACTAACACATCAACTCTCCCACTGTCTCACTCTCTCTCGTTCGCTCTCTCTCTCTCTCTCTCTCTCTGTGTCTCTCTCTCTCTCAGACTCACTATTTCCCCCATTCATTCACTCTGTCCATCTTCATTCACTTTATCTCTAACTCTCTTACTCTCTCTCTCTCTCTCTCTCCTCTCTCTCTCTCTCTCTACTCTACTACACAACACACACACACACACACTCATACACAGACAGACAGACACCCTCACGCTATCACTCAATGTTTCACTTACCCTAGCGCACTCACTCACTCTTTTACTCTCTCTCTCTCTCTTTCACTCAACATCGGCGTTAGCTCAGACTGATTCAGGACTTCGAGACAGGACGGACATGAGAGAAAGTGTTGCGTGTATTCGTGTATTATTCTATGCTCGTTGTGAGAAAGCCTGTATGTTTAGTAGATTCTGTTTAGGGACTGAGTGAGTGCTTTGTTCCATTCATCTATGAACTTGTGTATTGCATATATGTATTTGTAATGGCATTGTCGCTAATTGTGAGCGAAGCATTATATGAATGCCGTTGAGGAGAGTGGTTTATGTGATTAAAGTGGTTCAGTTGTGTTGCCGCGTGTCTGAGTACAATCATTCTTTGTGTATGATTGTTTCACTCCTGTTAGAGAACACGAGCCACTGTTAGTATAAAGTAAGACCCTGACACCAGGATGTGTTGTTGTTGTTGTTGTTGTTGTTGTTGTGTTGTTGTTGTTGTTGTTGTTGTTGTTGTTGTTTGTCCATCAAGAATAATGATGACCATTCATTTCATCCAGTGGGGTTGAAAGTATGGATCCGTGAGTTCTAGCGATGGTTGATAAGACCTATTTTGGCTCGAAATGTTCCTTGACAATGTGGGCAAAGAATGCTTGACGTTTCAGGAGTAGGATCTACTGCAGTGGTTTTTCTGTCCAGCCTTTTCTTCACAGCTCTTGCAATCCTGGTTGCTTCACACGTGACTGCATCCTTATGTAATGATGTACGCCACGAATGTCGGTCTTTGGCAGCAGTCTCCCGGGTGTCATGATGAATTCCAAAAGCTTTCAGTGAGATTTTCAGAGTGTCTTTAAAGCGTTTCCTCTGGCCGCCTTGAGAGCGTTTACCACAACGTAGCTCGCCGTAAAACAATCGTTTAGGGAGACTGTGATCTGGCATGCGAGTTAAGTGACCAGCCCAACGAATCTAATTCTTCATTAGTAGAGTGTGGATACAGAGCATGGACGCTCTTTAGATCCCAGACACTGAAGTTCTAGAAAGAGTCTTTCTAGAACTTCAGTGTCTGGGATCTTGTCTTGCCATTTAATCTTCGGCCTTGATGGGCTTCATGTATCGATATTCCCATGGACTCTGATATCCCTCCGCCCATCGTTTACGTGGTCGGCCTCTTCCTCTGCTTCCATTTGGTCTGTACATCATTGCTTGTTGTAGTATACTGTTAGTTGGTAACCTACTTGCATGGCCAAACCATTTTACTTGTTGCCTGCTGATGTGTAGTCTCCAACATCCAAGAATACTATACACTTTGACCTCACCTGATGGCATCTGCGTCATCATCAAGTGTCTTGCTTAATGGCATGAACGATTATGCTTCTCCGCAAACTTAAAAATAAGTGCAGATGAGCAGCACCCTCTGCATGACGCTAAATTCAGAGAAAAGGATGACAGGCTAAAGAGGGGCAAATTATGGATGGGTCGGGCGGAAGATGTTGTCGGACAGGTCTGCAGTCTTACCAGTATCAACCCCAGCAAGGAATGGGTGCCGGCGCCTCCGGCTTTCAAGTGCTCTTTCTCCTGCATTATCACACTCGACAGACGGTGCAGAGAGCAGAACCCCGCCGCTGTCAATGCAGAGGTCAACGCGCTCATCTATGAACACTCAGATAGCCCCGAAGTGTTCATCTTTACAGATGGATCTGTTGTAAAGCAGCAGAGAAGTGCGTGGGCATTTACAGCCCGTTCAGCGGGCCGAACCGTTCAAGAATCCAGTGGTGCCCACTCTATGACCACGAGCAGCATGACGATGGAGGTGATGGCAGTTACACAGGCTTTCATATGGCTGGAATCACAGCATTATACCAACTTGTGTGTACTAAGTGATTCAATGAGCATGATTCAGAAGGTCGAAGCTGAATCTGTACGTAGACAGTGGACTGAGTCGCTGCGGAAGTCTGTTGTTCGTAACGTCACCTTCATCTTTGTCCCAGGACATGCGGGAGTCTAGGGAAATAATCGAGCTGATAAAACTGGCTGGCTCTGCACCCTCTGTAGATGGCCAGCCCATGGATCGTGCCGATGTTATTAACGTTCTCAAAGATATGGCGAGAACATAGAACTTTGACATCAGTGAATCCACATCGCTGTCCAGGATGAAAGACCTGGGAGTTAGTTAGTTAGTTAGTTAGTCGCAGTTCCAACTTCACAGCAACGGGTCATCCCCATTATGCTCCGTTCCTGTGCCAGTGAATATCACACAAAACTTGGGAGTAAGAATCGGCACGGCCAAGCGCGAGAGGTACATCGGGAAACGAGGTGGCCTCGTTAACCAACACAGAACTGGCACTATTAGCCACCGGACGCTGATACATATGCTGGGGGGGGGGGGTGGGGGATCTGAGCACTCCTATGGACCTGCCCGGAGTGCAATGAAGATACCCAACTGAAAACTGATAACTGATAGCTTCTCCGCATCTTGTGGTCTCCATTGCATGTATACGTTCATGCTCTGACACACTTTCATGTCATGACATAAGGTCAGAGACACGTTGACCTGCTCGAATATGGACACAGGGCATTGCAGACGCCTTGGACTTGAGGCGGGATCACAGTGACAGTCTCTTAGCTTCGCAGTACTTGAACGATGTTGCAATCCCGCCGATGAAACTGAACCCATCATTTACCTGGCAGAATTGGTTCTGGCTAAATTATTTTGAGTTCAGTAACCAATACTTTAATCAAATAAGTGGGGTCGGCATGGTAATCAAAATTGGCCCTAAGTCTCTCTCTCCTCTCCTCTCTCTCTCTCTCTCTCTCTCTCTCTCTCTCTCTCTCTCTGTCTCTTTCTCGGTCTCTCTCTCTCTCTGTCTCTTTCTCGGTCTCCTCTCTCTCTGTCTCTTTCTCGGTCTCTCTCTCTCTCTCTCTCCTCTCTCTCTCTCCTCTCTCTCTCCTCTCTCTCTCTCTCTCTCTCTCTCTCTTCCTCTCTCTCTCTCTTCGTGGGAAATCATGAATACTAGGTACCACAATAAGATATTAGTGTAGTCCCAGATCTGTACAGAAGGTACATTAATTAAGATTTTGGCATCACCTATATACCAATATCAGAAATCTAGAAAGTATAACTACATTTTTCTCTCAATTTCCATCATAGCATTAAACTCCTTTTTGTATATTTCCTCGTCTCTCTGCCAACTTCTTCAAATGTTTGTTTCCATAAGACCTTGCAGTCTCGCCAGACTTGTTTACTACAAAACCACTCCCACGCTTTCAACTCTATTATTAAAAAGGGCTCCATTTATAAAGGTCAGGTGATCGACTTTATTGCACCGGGTTTTATCCCATATGGTTCCGTCCCTTTTCGCAGATCCGTCTGACGAAAGCGCCACACATAGCACGAACTCTGTTTCAACAATACACCTCTTATCACCCTTCGTATTGTAAAGAAGTATTCCTTTCTCATAACTTCTGGGCCTCGGCGTTTATGCCAGAATGATGATGATTTTCGCCACAGAGCCAGTGGAGTGTTGTATTGTTTTTCCCCGACACTGTATCTATCTGGATCATGACTTGTCGTCAGCGTTCCGCCGCTCTCATCGTAGTCATGCACGTACCTAAACAACAGAACCTCAGGTAAACACTTTTCGTAACCTATCTATCAGCTATCCCTCTCATAACATCGCACCTACTATCTCTTCCGCCATCTATCTATCATTTGTGCTGGTTCGAGCATGAACGTTGTGTTCTCGGAGACACCATTCCATTACTGACATACATGCAAGACAGCAAATATAGAGATGCATTAGTTCACGGAAGAGTACAACGTTCTTCAACATCCCAGTCAGACACTGTGGCTTGCCGTAAACCTCTATGTAAGACCTGCCCATGTGTATTGCAAACGCATGTTGTGTTATTTCCCAAAAGCAGATGTAACACCTAAGAGTTTCTTGTGCGTGCGGCAACGTTTTATATACCATCATTTGCAAATTGTAATATCAAATACATTAACGAAATCGAGCGTCGGTTAGCAAACAGATTCCCACAACACTTCCGTGATATCAATGATAACATTTTTAGGCCGATTTCCAATCAGGCCAAAAGCACTGATTACTGTGGATTGTCCGACATTGACATTACAGACATTTGATCATGATAGTCGGATGAAAGACAACGCAAAACTGTTGCAAACTACCATATCTTAATAGAATACGTAGGACAACATGACATCAACACCCAGCACCGTTTTATCAAACTATTATTTCGATCTTTCTCGTCTTCCCTTGTCAGCACACCATTCTGCCTCTCCTGGCTGTATACTATACCTTTCTTCACCCCATTCTCGGAATGTCCCGAATGCTGTGATGTCGGTTCCTAAATCAATCAATCAATAAATCAATCACCCCATTCTCTTTACTGGCTGCTCCGGTTGTTCAACAATACAGTGTCTCGGTTTATCGTAACGAGGAAGAAGATCGCGTTGTTATGTACTCGGCATATAGGATTATAGGCGTGGCCCCACTCTGCTGCTATCACAAAGGATTTACTTGAGCAGTTTACGTGGGCCATTTTCAACCACCCTTCTTACAGCCCGGACTTGGTTATCATCTCTTCTGCAAGATGAAGGGCTGGCTGAATACCCAGCGCTTCGACATCGCCGATGAGATCATGGATGGAATCAACAATTGGCTAAGTGCACTAATGGCGCCATTCCTCGACGAGGGGTTACACAAACTCGTGCCACAGTACGACAAGTGCCTGCATTTAGATGGAGAAGTAATGCAGTAATGTATGTTAACTTTTGTAAGTATTTAAATGTTATTGTCAATTTGTTATTTTTTACCAGCCAATAGGAGGTTGATTTTGATATAGCCCTCATATTCGCGTGTGTATGTTCGCGTGTGTGCGAGAGATCACTAATCCTCACTGTGTGCATCTTCAACGGTAGAGTAGCATGGCTGTAATACTCCCGTACATATAATCAGAGCCTCGTCCCGAATCAGAGGTATTCTATGGACCTGTGACGCGATAAGGCCACCACATGTTTTAGGTCTGAATGCGCAGAGGAATGGGTGGACGACGAACACTGAAAAGATCAATGGGAAATGAGGCAGAGTCGGACCAAGAGCAATTATGCTTTTATGGACTGAGACGTTGACATTGAGGTTGATCCTCAACAGGGTTGATTCAGAGCACCAAAGACTGAGAACTGTGAAGAGACAATAGCGCCTATCCCATATGACAGGGTTCATAATGATAATGATATATATATGGCAGTTTTGTTTTACGCTTTACCCAACTTGCCTTTATTTATTTACATTGTCATCTATCTGTGTTTCTTTATTGTTATCCCACTCACTATTAAAGTCCTATAGATTCATCAATAGACCTACTTCACCACTGATATTTTCTATCCCCTCTACTATTATTTCCCCGCGCTATTTACTGGACCACATTGTCTCTCTCTTTTTTTTGTTTTTTTGGCTCGGCGCTGTGGCAGGAGCAGGAATGCGTTCACAATTCTCCAGCATGTCGAGTCGAGAGTTCGAAATTAGTGACAGACAATTTGGAATCCGTCCGACATTGCGTTATTTCGATAGTATGGGCGTCGCTCGTATAGAAATCAATAGCAAATTATTGAGCGTAAAGATTACCTAGTAAATCGTAAACATAAAATTTTTTTTTTTTACAATGCTGGAGTTGATTGCGACGTCAACTAAAGGGCATTCAAGCACGTCTTCTCTCTCAGATAAGGCAGCACTCTCTGCAATATATCGCGGTCTCCAAACAAAATTCACCGTTTTACCTTTTTGGAGCCTATGAGTTAAAATCCTATGAGTCATAGGCTAAAAACCTATGAATTAAAATTTTGTAAAAATATGAGATAAAAACACTATTATATAAAAAAAACAAAAAAAAAAATTAAAAAAAAAACATGCTGGACGGTAAGGTTGCAGGCAAGCGAGCAAGAGGTAGACGACGATACAAGTGGGAAGATAACATTTTACAGTCAGGGTGAGAGACAGACAGTGTTGGAGATCCATTGCAGCCAACCTTTAATTGTGGAGACGGCACCTGCTTGGAATTGAGTTAAAACCCACATATCTTATTTTACATACCCGCCTATTTTTGTTTATTAATTTTTTTTTTAAATTTTTTAATTGCACATGATTCCATAATATCAGGCTTTAATGTATTTGTGACCCTATTTCACTTACCTTTTTTTTTTAAAATTTCAACTCTCTTTTCATTCCCAGTTTTTTCTAAAACCTCTATATTCGATTGTTTTTGTTTCCACGAAATGCGACATATTCTTCTGTATATCCTTATCTCCAGAGCATCTATTCGACTTTCTAGTTGCTTGTTCAATGCCCAGGCTTCCGCACCATACAATAGCGTTGAATACATGTAAATGTGACAATTCTCATTTTTAAAGCGTTGTTAATCTCTCTAAGATGTCAATAATGATTTCATGTTGATGAAAACATTTTTGGCCATTCCTATGTTGTTGTTGTTGTTGTTGTTTTTTTTTTGCACTCGCTCGCTTTGAGCTCAAGCGTAGTCCATACACACTACACTAATATAGTAGTAATGGACTTAATTTTGCGTGTGGATTAGCGTTCCCTATTGACAGTGTCCCTCGCCATAGACAAACCCACTCTGACTTCATAGGTACTTGTAATTTACGTCCCCCATGTCAAGGACGACAGGTCAACATTTTTTGTCCAACTGTCCGGTGTGGGGGTTGGAACCTTACATTGGCATCAGTACGCCGGATGTTTTTTTAAGAACACGTGTTCTAACACATGTGGCCATGCGGACCTGCATTCCTATTCTCTCTTTTGAATTCTGTTTCACTTCTGCCATAATATGTTATTACATGTCCAAGATAGGAGAAACTTGTTACTTGTTCTAGTATCTCCCGTTTACAGTGATGTTCATTGATGACCTTTCCTTTCCATTGCTAATTATCATATATTTCGTTTTTAGGATGTTAATATTAATAATATCTAAGCCATATTCTGCACTATGCCTGTTTAATTCACTGTTTATTTTTACTTGTTCCATACTTGGTGTTTTTCTATTGCTTCAGTGTTGAAGGCGAGGTACGGAGTCGGACGAAGACGTCACTTCCGCTGAGTGTATATTTTGGTTTTCGGAAGTGCGACCACAGTTCTACTAGTTCTAGCTGTAGATCAACTGTTTTCAGCTAGCTTGTGTGTGTTTATTGAAGTATTTCCATTCGTATTGTACAACATGGGATGTGATGGAGGTACCATACCGAAAAGGGACGAATTAGTGAGGACTAAGAAGAAACCAGAGCAGGGTTTTGTACTGAGTCGAGTAAAACAGTTGTTGTTGATTGTAAGTAAAAAAAGTTGTTTATGTCGGATCAGACGGATGCCATGTCGTTGGTTGAACGTCCGTTGATTGTTGTTGAAGTGTTTGTTGTTGTTCATATATTAATATTATTATATAAGTTTTCCTTGCAGCAAAGTAAGTAGTTAAGTAGTATACATACGTCGAAGGGGAAACAGGAAGACACGATAATACTGGAGAAAAGAGAAGAAGAAGAAGAAAGCTCTCTTAAGAAACAAGGAAAGACCAACGCGTTACACTCTGAGTGAGCTAAGGCAGGCTAGGAAGGATGTGCAAAAGGCTGCCAGGCAGTGTGCAAATGATTATTGGATCAAGTTATGTGAGTCCATTCAAATGGCAAGTGATAAGGGAGACATAAGAAGCATGTATGAAGGAATAAAGAAAGCTTGTGGTCCAGTGATCAAAAGAAGTGCACCATTGAAAACCTTGACTGGAGAAGTCATCACTGATAAGAAACACCAGATGGACAGATGGGTAGAGCACTATTTGGAGCTTTACTCAAGTGAGACCAAACTAGCGGATGATGCCCTCAACGCCATAGAGGCTCTACCAACTCTTGACCACCTGGACACACTTCCCACCATAACAGAAGTTAAGTGTGCTACAAATGAACTTGCATCTGGCAAGGCTCCAGGTAAGGATGGGATTCCAATAGAGGTTATCAGGAGTGGGCAAGACACACTCACTATACAGATCCACCAGCTAATAGAGCTATGCTGGCGTGAAGGACAAGTCCCACAGGATTTCAAAGATTCAAGCATCATAACACTGTACAAGAACAAGGGCGATCGGAGCGACTGCAACAACTATAGGGGTATCTCACTTCTGTGTATTGTTGGAAAAGTATTTGCCAGAATTGTTCTGCGCAGACTTCAAGTCCTAGGAGATCAAGTCTACCCTGAATCACAGTGTGGCTTTCGACAGAACCGGTCTACCACTGATATGATATTCTCATTGCGACAAATGCAAGAAAAATGCCGTGAACAGAATCAACCACTGTTTATTGCCTCATCGACCTCACAAAGGCATTTGATTTGGTCAGTCGTGAGGGTCTGTTCAAGGCACTAAAGAAGATTGGCTGCCCCCCAACTCTTCTGTCCATTGTGGAATCGTTCCACACAGGCATGAAGGGTATAATCAAGTTTGATGGTGCAACTTCTGAAGAATTTGAAATCAAGAGTGGAGTTAAGCAAGGTTGTGTACTAGCTCCCACCCTCTTTGGAATATACTTTTCACTTCTACTGAAATATGCATTTCGTGATCAGGATGGTGGTATATACATTCACTCACGCTCAGATGGCGGCCTCTACAATGCTCAGAGATTGAAGGCTAAGACCAAAATTAGGAGGGTACTGATCAGAGAGTTGCTTTTTGCAGATGATGCTGCAGTTACGACCCACTCTGAGGAAGAATTGCAATGTCTACTATCTGCATTCTCCAATGCTTGTTCTGAATTTGGTTTAACAATTAGCAAAAAGAAGACACAGATTATGTCACAAGGTGCACATGAGGTACCATCAATCTTTATTGACGACGCCGAACTAGAGATAGTAGACCATTTTACATATCTAGGATCAGTGGTAAATAGCAAATTATCCCTAGATCAGGAAATCAACAACCGGATTGGTAAGGCAGCAACAACAATGAACAGGTTAAGAAAAAGAGTCTGGGAGAACAGGAAGCTTACTGCCAAAACAAAAGTCCTTGTCTATCAAGCCTGTGTCCTTAGTACTCTTCTCTATGGCAGTGAAACCTGGACAACTTACTCACACCAAGAGAACAATTTAAACAGCTTTCATATGCGGTGTCTGCGAAGAATTCTTGGTATTAAGTGGCAAGACAAAATCACAAATACTGAAGTATTGGAAAGATCAGGTTGTGTGACAGTTTATTCCATGCTCAGTCTTCGTAGACTTAGATGGACTAGGACATCTTAGGAGGATGGATGATGGTAGAATACCAAAGGATATCTTTTTTGGTGAATTACAGATGGGTAAGAGATCTCAGGGTCGGCCTCTACTACGATACAAAGATGTGTGTAAGCGGGACATGATTGATACAGGCATTGATAATGCACATTGGGAGCAAGTCGCCTGCTGAACGTGTTGCATGGAGGGCAAATATCAGAAATGGAATAAAGTCAAAGGAGAAAATTATTGCAGAAAAGTCACACACCAAGCGTTTGAGACGTAAGATGGTGCATGATGGTGGAAATGACCACGTGTTCACATGCACCCACTGTGAACGGACATTTACAGCGCAAATTGGCCTTATCAGTCACACTCGCTACCGCCATAGTTAAAAGTTATTATGCCTTTTTAAAGCACAAACTATCGTCTGTCAAGACGGCAAGGTGCCAATGGAATATAAGTTTTCCTTGCAGCAAAGTAAGTAGTTAAGTAGTATACATACGTCGAAGGGGAAACAGGAAGACACGATAATACTGGAGAAAAGAGGACATAATCAGTAAATCACTCATACACAGATCAGTCTGAATATACATAGAGACCTGAATCATCAGGGACTGTTGCATTTCATCTACAAAGTGATTATACCCAGAGCGCTGGGAATAATGACTCCACACTTCTTCTTCGTTCATCCGTATTTTTTTTTTCGGACGTGATTGCGTTGTGCCTGTTTACAGCAGAGCTGCGTTCTTGCGCCGTTAGGCCGACACATCCGACTTCTGCGGGCATTTGTTGACCGGGTTAACCTTCCTGGGGGACTCCACACTATTCACAGATTCTGCTTTTCACGTGACATACGGTGACATCATTGGAACATATGTTTGACTCATCTCATCTCATCATGTTCCTCTTGTACCTTGCGGTGTCGAGGTGAAGTATAAACTTCGTGAGAGTGCCCAGTTATGGGCTTCGTATATCGACATTCCCATGGATTCTATTCTGTTATTCCCTCCATCCAACGTTTACGTGGTCGGCCTCTTCCTCTGTTTCCATCTGGTCTGTACATCATTGCTTGTTGTGGCATGCTGTTGACTGGTAGCCTACTTGCATGGCCAAACCATTTGACTTGCTGCTTTCTAATAAAATCTAGAGCAGCTTTAACCCCTACTTTAGTCCTGATTTCTTCATTTCTGATCTTATCTCTTCTTGATACGTTGAGTATTCTTCTCAGAAACCTCATTTCTGTTGTTGTGATTTTTCTTTTCTCTTTTTCTGTCATTGTCCAGGTTTGGCATTGGTAGCACAGAGTTGGTAGGAAGATTGTGTTGTAAAGTGCTTTCTTAGTAGTTATTGATACATGTTTGTTCTTTAGTATTGGTGCCATTTGTCCAATGAGTTGATTTGCCTTATTGCACCTATTTTCGATCTCGTCTTCTGATCTGCCATTTGATGATATTATACTTCCTAGGTACTTGAAGCTCTTTACTTGTTTCAAGGGATGTTCGTTTAGGTGAATTGTTGCTGTTTGTTCTTCTTTAGTTATAGTCATTACCTCTGTTTTGCTTGTGCTAATTTTCATGTTATGTTCCCTACACATTTCGTTTAGACTATTCATGTGGTCTTGTAATTCAGCTTCTGATTTTGCTATTAGTGCTTGGTCGTCCGCAAACAGGAGTTCTCTAATGGTTAGATTTGCAGATGGTTCTTCTTCTGTGTTCTCGTCATGCGGTATTCTTGCTGTCTCTGCTTGGCTGGTTTCTTTACATATGTTGTCTATATATGTTATGAACAAGAGAGGGGACAGGCCACAACCTTGTCGTACTCCAGATCTTATAGTGAAGGGTTCTGAGTGTTCTCCAATTGCTCTCACTATGCATTCACTGTTGTTGTATAAACTTCTACATAAGTTTGTTAGATGTGTACTCACTCCATATTGTTTAAGGATTTCCCACAGCTTGTTTCTATCTACCCTATCAAATGCCTTTTCTTGGTCGACAAAGGCTAAGTAGAGTGTTTCATTGAATTCAATTGATTTTCTATAAGTTGTCTAAGAGCAAAAATGGCGTCTGTGCATCCTTTGTTTTTCCTAAATCCAAGCTGCGTTTCGCTTAGCTGGGGTTCTAAAGTAGTTTGTAATCTTTTTTCAAGAATTTTGCAAAATATTTTCCCAGTATGACTCAACAGTGAAATGCCTCTGTATTGTGTGCAATCTCTTTTGCTGCCTTTGTTTTTCCAAATTGGGATAATTATGGCGTTTCCCCAGTCTCGTGGTGTCTGTTGTTCTACCCAAACATGGTTGAATAGTCTATGTAGCCAAGCTGTTCCTACTTCCCTTGCTGCTTTAATTAGTTCATTTGGTATTTCATCCTGTCCTGGTGATTGTTTAGGTTTACTTCTTAGTTTTTCTACGAGCAGTATGAAGATCCCCTGCCGGCTTGCTAGGCCAGTCGCAGGTTTAGGACACTAATCTGACCACAGGGAGTCCATCCCCTATGGCGAGCCATAGCCCCGTTAGCCCATGACCTCGCGGTCATGGTTGCCCGGTCTGCACCACGTGGTGGTGGGGGTTGACTTGTGTAGTCTGCGGGTCATCGGCAGGCTACTAATTTTCGCTCTTCACCCCTCCTGGGAGAGGCTAGCCGATCCTAACCCTGCTGGCTGCAGGGCCAGGTGCATTCCACACCTTACAGACCATATGTTTGACTATTATACTAAATTACTATATTATGAATGTTTGTTACATTGCACATTAGTTATCATGGCTCTGTAGTACAGGGGTTAGCATCTCTGCCTGTCGCGTGGGAGACCGGGGTTCGATTCCCCGCCAGCAAATTAAAAAAAAATTTTTAAATAAAATTT
This sequence comes from Cepaea nemoralis, assembly GCA_014155875.1. Lineage (NCBI taxonomy): Eukaryota > Metazoa > Mollusca > Gastropoda > Stylommatophora > Helicidae > Cepaea > Cepaea nemoralis. The sequence goes on along the minus strand of JACEFZ010017030.1, from coordinate 214,893 downwards.
TTTATTAAAAATTATTAAACATTACGAACTACAATATAGAACTGAGAGTTAGGGTTTGGGTTAGGGGGATTTGGGACCAATATTCGGAAGAGTGCCCATTTTTTGTATCGCAGTGATACCATGGATTGGTCGCAACTGAGAATAACGCTCAGTGACCCCACGTGACCAGCCGAATCTGTGAATAATGCGGAGTCATTATTCCCAGCACTCTGGGTATAAAGTCTCCCTCTCATTTAATTTACATTCTATTAATTCTGTATACAATTATATAATCGGAGTGACTATTCAAAAAATGTTGTGAATTGTACGAGCCCCTATTCACAAAATAAACCGATTTCAGTACATGTATTAATGGTTTGTGGAGATATCAGTGTGTTCTCTGGGTAGTGTAGTGGTAGCATCTCTCTGCCTGTCATTGCGGGGAGACTGGGGTTGCGACTACCCGCTGGCAATTTTTTTTTTTTTTTTTAATTTTTTAATAAAAAAAATATTAAACGTTCCAAACTCACAGGTAGAACTGAGGAGACTCTCGACCCTTGTGAATTAAAGTGTGCTGTATGGATCTGCAGAAGCTGCCGGGGGGGCGCAACCCCCAGGCAGCGACAGAGTGACCGAGTGTCGGAATTGATGGAAGCAATAGATGTCTTTGTATAATATGAATTTTATTTGCATAATAAAATATCTCTGTACGTAGAGTGTCCTTGTTGACAAATATTGTCTTTGTGAGGTTTGAAGAAAACAACTCGCAAACAAAAGACAGACAAGAAGAGAGAATAATAGAGTCTTCTGAAGCCAATTGATGGCGATAGTAAACACACATTTTTGTGATTAGTATCTTGTACTATTCACAAAATTTTGTGAATAGGGGCTCCCATATATAATATCTATATCCAATCGAATTACACTTTAAAAAAAAATTATAGCAAAATTCATGCCTCCAAGCCACTGTGATTCCAAAATAATCTAATAGATGAATGGTCTCGTTATTAATGGGCCATATAATGTTGAGCTTCTATTTGTACATTTAAAAAAAACAAAGTGATTATTCGCAGAGCAATGTTGTGTCTTATCACCGATGCTCTAAAGAAAACAAGCAAAACTATCACTTCTTTCTGCAAAAGACACCTCTACATATGAAACCCATAAGCAAAAATACTCATCAAGCGCACAAAAAGACAAACAGAACTTGATTCACAGCCTAGCATCCGACGCCGAAGCAGCTGCCAGAACTGGAAACAACAGAGCCGTATTCCATATCATGAAGCAACTATGCAATCACTCACCTACACCAAATATACCCATCAAAGACAAACAAGGTAATCAATTGTTATCCGATGACCTTCAAAAGCAACGATGGGCAGAACATTTCAAAGAAATATTAAATAGACCGCAGCCTGACACTGTTCCGAACCTGGATGGAGAAGTTACTATGCCCCCACTAGATGCCTCCTGCGAGTCATTCACCATGGAAGAGATTAAAGCAGCCATCAAAAAATTGAAGAACAACAAAGCTGTTGGTGAAGATGACATCTCAGGAGAAATGCTCAAAGCAGCAGATGAGAACACTTTACAACGTTTGTTACAGCTGATCAATGAAATCTGGCAAAGCGAATCCCCACCACAACAGTGGAAGGATGGTGTAATTTTCAAACTGCCTAAAAAGGGCGATATGTCTGATTGCAATAATTGGCGTGGTATCACTCTATTGTCAGTACCAGGAAAACTATTTTGTAGCATGTTACTTGAGAGATTGAAAAAATCTATAGACGAAAGGCTTAGAGAAGAACAAGCTGGCTTCAGACCAAAACGGTCATGCATAGACCACATTTTCACCCTCAGAATAATCATTGAAGACTCCGTAGAATTCCAGTCAAAATTAATCACCAACTTTGTCGACTTTCAAAAAGCCTTCGACAGTATCCACCGTCCATCACTTTGGAATCTACTTAACGTCTATGGTTTTCCTACCAAATATACCAACGTCATAAAATCTTTCTACAAAGAGACACGTTGCTGCGTAAGAACAAAAACAGGCAACTCTGATTGGTTCTCAGTCGAAACAGGAGTGAAACAGGGTTGTGTCTTATCACCGATGCTCTTTGGAATAGCTATCGATTGGGTCATGCGCAAATGCACAAACAACACAAATATGGGTATCCATTGGGTTGACAAAATTCTAGAAGACCTGGACTTTGCCGACGATATAGTGCTTATGAGTTCAACACACCCGGATGCCCAAGAGAAAATAAACCACCTCCAAAATGTTTCAGGGCAAATTGGTCTCCAAATTAACACCACAAAAACAAAGACTATTGATCTTACCAACAGTTCAGATGACACCAAATTGAACAGCTACGTTCTTGAAAAAGTCAACAGCTTCACATACCTAGGAAGCAAAATGACATCTACAGGGGACTCAACACCAGAAATATCATCTAGAATCGCACTGGCATCTGGTGCCTTCAATAAACTGTCAAACATCTGGAAGTCAAAGACACTCAGCAAACACACAAAACTTAAAATCTTCAACTCTTGTGTGATTCCAGTGCTAACGTATGGATGTGAAAGTTGGAAATCAACGGTAGCTTTAGATAAAAAATTAGACAATTTTGAGAACAAATGTCTTAGAAGACTTCTAAACATCCACTGGACAGACTTCAGAACCAATACGCAAATAAGACAAGAGACTAAGCAAGATACAGTATCCAATTTCATACGAAGACGCCGTTGGAACTACATCGGCCATGTACTCAGAATGGACAAGACAAGACTCCCCTACCAAGCCCTCATATGGTCACCAGTAGGGAAAAGAAAACGGGGAAGACCAAGAGAGACCCTGCGTAGAACCATCATTAGAGAAGGCTCATTCAATGGCCAAGTAAATATCCAAGATCTACAACAGATAGCAGCGAACCGCCAAGCATGGAGAGACAGGACTTCTGCCCTATGCGCCGCCTTAGGCTCAAGAGGAAAGACTAACTAAATGTGAATAATACTGAGCGTTATTCGTAGGCATAGCTGGTCATGTGACGTTTACATTCATGGTCTACTGTTCCTCATGGGATTGTTAGTACAGTCAGTTGGGACGTTTGCATGTACATTTATAACTTTTGTTGTCACTGTTTCTGCTGGTCACGGGTTCGAATCACCACAGCAATTTATTTATTTATTTTTATTTTAAATTTCTAGCTCTAGAAAGGGGAGGAGTCGGGACCTGGCTTTTCATTCATCAGACCTGGAGTGGAACATTACATAAATAAATAGTTTTCTAACTCTATGGATTTGCGGAAGCTGCCCCCCCCCCCCCCCCCCCCCCCCCCCCCCCCCCGCCCCCCCACCCCCCCCCCCCACCCCCCCCCACCCCCCCCCCCAAGGCAAGCGACAGAATGAGCGAGTGTCGGTATCGATGGATACAATAGATGTCTTTGTTTAACATGAATTTAATTTGCCAAATAAAATATCGCCTCTGAATCAACATCTCTGGGAATTAAGTTAGTGTAGAGATCTCTCCCGACCAAGTACTGCAATACCATCTATGGGATTTAAGTTAGTGTAGAGACCACTTCCAACCAACTACCGCAATAGCATCTCCATGTTTATGAGCCAGAGTAAAAAAAAACAATTTTTGAAGTAAACGTCACATGACCAGCTGTGACTGTGAATAATGCTCAGTATTATTCGCATTGCTCTGCGAATAACGCCTCCCTTAAAAAAATTTCATGTTAATCAGTGTTGGTTGTGTTTCTCTTCATTTCATTATAAAAAAATATACTGGTAAAGTTTCCTATAATTTTCTTGTTACTTGTTTGTTACAGAAGGATAAAAATTCTGAGCTTGCCTTTAAATGGAAGCATTGTGCTATAAGCCAGGAAGCATTGGTGAAACCAATAGTAGCTTGTGAGCTTGGAAGGTAAATTTTCGTCTTCTGCCATTGGCTATGTAGTTTATATGGTTCTAGATTAAATTATTCTTGTGGTCTCTCAACATTTGAGCTAGAATAGTTTAATTTTACTTAATTATTGTTCAAAGCAATGTATTTCACTGTATTTAGGAGGAGACAGTGTTCTTTAGTAATGAAATGAGAAGATAGGCATTGGAAAACATTGTGACAACAAAACACATTGATTCAGATAGTATCAGTGACTATGTGTTTTATATATTTCATCCAGAAAAGTATTCATCTATTCACTTTATCTGATATATAACTTGCAGATATGAACAGAACGAAATGCAGTGAAATATGCCAGGGCAATGCATTATGCAACCTATTGTTTATGCCTTCTTTGTTTTGTTATTGATGTCGCTAATGATTCAGCAGTGCCTGACATGCTATTGAATGAATGAACTTATGGCTGCTATACAATAATCCACATAGATGACACATGTTTGTGGTGGAACATGATCACCTTCGCTGCTTGGCATGTCACATGATGATGATTAAGAGGATGATAATATAATCTAAGTGCTCACTAGTTTTTATATTTATTATTGGTTTTAAAATAATCTAACTACTCACTTCTACAATTGAAAGAAGAAAAAGAACTACTACTTACTTCTGTTTGACCTTTGTTTTAATTGACCTTCATCATCTCTCTTTTCCTTCTGTCAGATTGTACAATAGAGAAGATATGATTTTCTTTGTACACTTATTCTCTCACCCGTTACATTATACAATAAGAAATATATGGCATTTCATGCACATTTGTCCTCTCTTATTTCAGATTGTGCCGTAAAGGCTGTATGAAGTTCATGTATAATATTCTCTGTCCATTCTAATATTGTAAGCAATTAATGACATTTGTGTACACTGATGAAACAAATAGTAAACTGATTAGAGACATTAGACGTAGACAGTCAAAATTTTTTGGGCATGTTATGAGAAGAAATGAATTGGATAACTTGGTGACAACTGGTAATATCGAAGGGAACAGACCAAGAGGAATACCTAGGAGCAAATACCTGGATGGCTTGGCCTCGTGGCATAGTCGAGACAAACACGGAGCTGATCCACGACTCTGGTTATTGAGTGAGATGGCAAAACATGACCACCCACGCTTACCGGCATGGCACATGATGCATGGATGGTACACTGATGAAGTATTGTCGCCACAGCTTCCTTTGTTTACCGTAACTGTTTTGTAAAGATGCCCTATACTTCATGTTTTTATATTGGTTTTATTTCCACAGCTTTATTGCAGTTGAATTAATTTTATTATTACCATAACTGTGGTAAAAGAAGAGTATGATTTCATATAAACCTTCATTCTTTCAAATTGTACCAAAATATAAGATTTTACAATGCAGAGATTATGAAATTTTTTGGGGGGTATAAAATACAGAGATTATAACCTTTCTCTCAGATTGTATAATACAGAGATCATAGTTTTTTTTCATATTGTTCAGGAACGAGTATATAACTTTTATGTACACTTGTTCCCTCTCCTTTTGGGTGGTACAATACAATGTATTTGGGAGATATAGGGCAGCAGAAGATGAAGAGAGTTAAACGTAGTACATCTTCATATTTAACTCTTCTTTCTCATTCAAATTGTACATTACAGAGATTATGACTTTCTTTCAGATCATTCATTGATGAGTGTGTGATTTAAGTACATTATTCCTCCCTCCTTTTGGGTTATGCAATAACAATTTATTATATTAACTTGTTTTCTCTAATTTCAGATTGTACAACAAGGAAGCAGTTCTTGAATTTCTCTTGGACAGAAGCAAATTTGAATCTACCGCTCGGTTTGATCACTTGAGGGGACTGAAGGTATTCTCACGTTTGTTTAGTCTTTTCTGTGACTGATCTATTAAATACCTTTCAGATGTTTGTATTGTTGACATGTAATTTTTCATGGTCTTTAGACTCATATATGATAGAACAAGGTTGGAAGTAAAAAAAGGGTGGTGGTAAAGAGGTGGAAGCTAGTGCAGGCATTGCTGGCAGACCTGTATGAAGAGAGGTGGAAGATAAAAGAAAGCAAAGATTACAGAGTTCAAGCTTTACACTGTACATGCAAAGAAGGTGAAATGGGCATTTCATGGATGAGATTGGGGGAGATAAGACAATGGGCAAGTTCTGGAAGCTGCATAGGCAGACAAGAGTAGAAAGTGGCGGCACACTTTATTAGCTAAATTACACAGTGAGAACAGGTAATTCTTGACAACTGACAGAGATAAAGGAGAGGCCTTACTTGAGCAGACAGACCATAAGGACAGGAACACCAGATGTGTAGTTGATGAAGATCTTGCTAGGATAGTCAGAAGAAAGTCATATGAGAACATTGAGCATGTGAAAGACATCAAACATGTGCTGAAGACATCAAAAGACAGTGCACCATGCCTTGCATACTTCACTGATGTCTGTGTTTGAAGAGGGAAAGCAGAGCTCTGGAACAGTCCCGTTGAGATGCTTTGGTACTAAATCCAATAAATGCAAGCTCTTTTCAGGGATCAGGCGACATGAATCCCAGTACACCAGAGTTAAAACAGTTGTCTAAAGGATTCAGAACCAACAACCATGTATGTATTCACCTTTGGTAAGGATGACTCTCATGTCCTTTTCAGGACCCATCCACCACTGGTCCAAGCCTGACACCCAGCTCGCGCCTGTGGCTCCTAGTAGCTGTCGGCATGCGACAGCGGCCACCCCCCCTCCCCCCCCCCCTTCCCCCCGGGCAACAACTGTGAGAGGCTGGCTAAACCAGGCGCGGGTAACCGATTTGGTGTCAAACCAAGCGGTGAATTAGGGTATGCCTAACAAGCATGTGAAGACAGGATCCTGCAGACTGCGCGGAATAAATCATTCCTAATTCAACGGACAAGATGGCGTTTACCTGCAAAGCGTTGTGGAACATAATGAGCACGGCAAGGCATGTAGAGCGCCCTGGTCATCCACTGCGCCTGTATTCATCTCCAGTCGTCTTGACTTGTCTTGCCACTGGATTCAGATGGACTCAGGCGAGAGAGTGAGGTTGACGAATTCCGTAACTCTTCCTCACTTTAATCCAATTCATCGCGCAAGTCATTCTTCATCCAACGAAAAAACACTGCAGGAAATCCTCCTCCAGAAACGTCAAGCATTCTTTGTCCACATTGTCAAAGAACATTTCGAGCCAAAATAGGCGTTATCAGCCATCTTAGAACACACGGCTCCATACTTTCAACTCCACTGGATGAAATGCTTGCTTGTGTTCGTTGGCTTGAGCTCCAACGCGAAGTCCTGTATGTCGGATGAAGACATCCTGTTGTCCAACATCAGTGTGATGTCATACAGGACCTGAGGTTTGCATGAGTATCCGTTGTCCCATGTCTGGCTTATTGGTGTGCAGACTGGTGGTTCCTCGCCGTACAGGCAGACACTCTCTGACTTCGGAGGAATCGGCGATCCTATTGACCTTAGCCAGGACCCCAAAGGGACCTGTTGCCGAGGACGCGTCAATAGGTCTTGGCCAGTATATAACCCGGCGCTGGTGCCTTGGAAACACCTCTGCGTCCCACTGGATGAAATGAATGGTCATCATCATTCTTGATGGACAAACAACATTGTATTATAATCTAGATTATAGTCTTGTCTTGATTCATTTGATTATCATGATGAGGTTAGTCTGAGGGAAGATAGGTGATGAAATCGTCTGATCTCATCAGTCCACTGTCCCTATTTCAGCAGTTCTTTTAAGCTCAGCTTAAGTTTAAGCCACACTGTTCTTGCATGCTTGTGTGTAGTCTCTTGTATGGTGTCTTAAAGTTGATTACCTAAATTCTATTTCATTTACTATTTGTGTCTCCAATGGGAGTTACAGGGAAGAAGAAGAGTGTTTAGAATGTAAGAAATTAATTGTTAACATGTTAACTAAGCTGAATGTGTTGCCTACATCTAGCTTTGATCGTTTCAGGATATTAAGGAGTTGAATCTGACAGATAACCCTGAGAGCCGATCTCGAGATGCAGAAAAGGGCGATGGCTTCATTGATCACAATGTTTCGGACTTTATTTGTCCAGTTGTTGGCTTAGAAATGAATGGCAAATACAAGTAAGTGGCTAGACTTGAAGTTGAATGGTGTGATATATGGTTGTAGTTGATTGGTTTGTTGAATGGTTAGACATACAGTTGTAGTTGAATGGTTAGACATACAGTTGTAGTTGAATGGCTTGACATACAGTTGTAGTTGAATGGTTAGACATACAGTTGTAGTTGAATGGCTTGACATACAGTTGTAGTTGAATGGCTTGACATACAGTTGTAGTTGAATGGTTAGACATACAGTTGTAGTTGAATGACTTGACATGACATACAGTTGTAGTTGAATGGTTAGACATACAGTTGTAGTTGAATGGTTTTGACATACAGTTGTAGTTGAATGGCTTGACATACAGTTGTAGTTGAATGGTTTGACATACAGTTGTAGTTGAATGGTTGACATACAGTTGTAGTTGAATGGTTGACATACAGTTGTAGTTGAATGACTTGACATACAGTTGTAGTTGAATGGTTAGACATACAGTTGTAGTTGAATGGTTAGACATACAGTTGTAGTTGAATGTTTTGACATACAGTTGTAGTTGAATGGCTTGACATACAGTTGTAGTTGAATGGTTAGACATACAGTTGCGGGAGTTAACCCGGTCAACAAATGCCGCAGAAGTCGGATGTGTCGAACGGGCAAGAACGCAGCTCTGCTGTGGACAGGCACAACGCAATCACGTCCGGAAAAAAAACTCCGGATGAACGAAGAAGAAGAAGAAGAAGACATACAGTTGTAGTTGACTGGCTTGACATACAGTTGTAGTTGAATGTTTTGACATTACAGTTGTAGTTGAATGGCTTGACCATTACAGTTGTAGTTGAATGGCTTAGACATACAGTTGTAGTGAATGGTTAGACATACAGTTGTAGTTGAATGGTTAGACATACAGTTGTAGTTGAATGGTAGACATACAGTTGTAGTTGAATGGCTTGACATACAGTTGTAGTTGAATGGTTAGACATACAGTTGTAGTTGAATGGTTAGACATACAGTTGTAGTTGAATGGTTAGACATACAGTTGTAGTTGAATGGTTTGGACATACAGTTGTAGTTGAATGGTTAGACATACAGTTGTAGTTGAATGGTTAGACATACAGTTGTAGTTGAATGGTTAGACATACAGTTGTAGTTGATTGGTTTGACATACAGTTGTAGTTGAATGGTTAGACATACAGTTGTAGTTGAATGGCTTGACATACAGTTGTAGTTGAATGTTTTGACATACAGTTAAATGGTTCGACATAAAATATAAGTTCCATTTTTAGACATTCCGTCAAAATTGAATGGTTAAACATACTGCTTAAGTTGAGTGGTTTGACATCAGTTAAAGTTGAATGATTAAACATAATTATGCTCACAACATCATCTAATTTCATTCCACTGAAAGCGCTATGTGAATGTATTGAACCAGAGACTAACTGCCGCTTTCATTAGAGACATAAGAATGGAGGCATGAGTGCAAACAAGGAAGAAGATGAATTGTTGTTGGAGTGACTGAATAGCATTATTGACATGAAAGGAGGAATACATATATAGGTCAAGTTTAGGAATTCACATTTGTCCTGATGTGGATCAAATCTGTCCTGATGTAGATCAAATCTGTGACAACTGGGCCAGCAGATGAGTGTCTAGCCATTGTGTTACTCTGCCTCCCCCTGTCACTTGTGAATGATACAACTTGACAGCAAACATTATTTTTATAAAACAGCCATGATACATGGTCTGTGTAAACGTTATAAAAAGCTACTGATAAAATAATGGTAAGGGAGAATTTATTAGGTTTGACCAGCAGGAACCAAAGATTTATTTCACTCATTAACATCTCTCCCAGCTAGAGTAAACTATACTGTCCATATCTTTGTCTGTCGGCAACAAGGCTTTTAGATTTCTGGAAAGTTCTCTAAATGACAGTTTTCTTATCTTCATTCTTATTTTGAAGTGAGTGCTTCACACCTAGTTTTGCAACTAGGAGGTTATATGTCCTACTTAGCATGCATTTTTACAAAGTGTGCATCTTCTAGATTGATTCCATCCATGGTAACGTGCACATGGGACCTCCTGTATTTGGCTATTATTTGAGAAGGCTGGGTTTTAGATCTACCTATGAGTAGGTTTTCTTACCTTATAATTTTATCAAGGCAGTTGCCTTACTGCCTACTCTTTGCAATTTCCAACTACCTTTGATTTTTAACATATACTTGCACACAGGACCTCCTGAATTTGGTTATTAAGTGAGAAAGCTAGATATTAGATCTCACTATCATTCAGAAAGCAGTGGCAAACTACTGAACATAAACTCGTCAAGAAATCTCAAATAGCCAAAAAATGCTGAGGTTATCCGGGAGATGAGGGCAACATTTGATATAATAGTCACCAGTGGTTCTTGCAAAACTGTTCAGTCCTATGCTGGGATTTGAACCTGGTACCTTCTTAACTGGAGGCAGGGAATTAGCCCCTGAGGCACATCTTTTCTTTAGTATAAAATGATGAACTTTATCGAACGAACGGACAGACTTTATTTTCACAGGATCACAAATTGGGCACACAGGCCCGTCTTACTTTTGGCCCTTCCAGTCACTCATCTTTCGTATATCACTTAACTATTTTGCATGTTACATTCACATACAAAAAAAAAAAAAACATTGTAAAATGAAAGTTGTGAACAGACAATGCATATTACCCTACCATGTTATGAGGCAGGCAGGCAGACACATACACACGCACATGCATAAACACATAGATACATACCTGCATACATACTCACATCATTTAACCAAACTCTCACAGTTATGCACCCACTCAATCAAACACAAATTCCCATTAAATACATATACTCGCTCACAATCACAAACTCACTAAAAAAAGTTTAGTCATACATACATACATACATACATTCTCTCTCTCTCTCTCTCTCTCTCTCTCTCTCTCTCTCTCTCTCTCTCTCTCTCTCTCTCTCTCTCTCTCTCTGTCTGTCTGTTTGTCTCTCTTTCTCTCTCTTTCCCTCTCCCACGCCAATATATGCCTTGATCATACATACATTAAGGCACATACAGAGTTTTTTGAAGTACATTTAGTTGACTCTGTGTACTAAAAACAACCTGGTTTTCTGTTTAATTTGATTTAAAGCAGATCTCATTCAACTCTGGCTGTGTCTGATAGACATTTGTTTTGTGGCACTGTGAGATATTCCAGACCAACTCTAGAGTCTATTTGATTTTCAAGTTCCCTGTTCAGTGGTTAGAATGAACTATAGGATTGAACACTGATGACATGTTAGTAACTGGTTTCTCTTTCTTCTTAACACCTGTTCAGTTGAGCTAAGAACCAACAAATACGTACTCCGTCCCCTCATTCAACAGCCAGTGAAGAGACACTACTAATTGTTCCCAGCACAATCCGATTGAAAGTTCTCCTGGTCTTCCCTCTCAGTTTTGAGATTCTACCAGAACCCCTGCCAATCTCCCACAATCTCATCCTTTCCATACAGGTTCACAATCTGTCCCTCCACCTGATCCCACAGGCACATGATCACCTCTCTCTTGTCCATAGGTAATCTACCACCCAGAGGTGCATTCCCTGCCAGCCTATCAGCCTGTTAATTCCCTTGCTCTCCCACATGACCAGGGCAAAAATTCCATACAGATCTCACTATCTGTGACCTTTGAAGCGTGGTGAGCCATTCCACACGAAACATTCTTTTCTCCATCTTACTAAGCATACTCCTTGAGTCCGTGATGAAAACAATGTGTGTTGCAGTGATCTCTTATAACCAATGGATTGCCCTGTGACTGCTTCCAATTCCATTCTTAACATCTACCTACTTTACACATTCTCTCATTTTGTTTAAAACAGCTACACTTTCATTATTACTTCATGCCTCCTGGTAATATTTACCATTTCACAGAGCGTAAATGGTTTTGAATTTGTAATGGTGTTTTGCACTATAGTGTTGCTGTGTGGTTATATTTTATATTAGTGTTTTTCTCAGTGATGGTATTTTGTAGTATTATTTCTCCCCATGGTGGTGTTTTGTTGCTGCATTTTGCCCTGTAATGGTGTTTTGTAATAGCCTTTTGCTCTGTGATATGTTTTGTAGTAGCATTTTGCCATGTGGTGGTGTTTTGTAGTAGCATTTTTTCCCTGTGATGGTGTTTTGTTTTAGTGTTTTATTCTGCAAGGGTATATTGCTCAGTGGTAATGTTTAATATTAATGTTTTTCTCAGTGGTGGTGTTTTGTGGTAGTAATTGTCCTGTGATGGTGTTTATTAGTAGTATTTTGCAATGGTATGGTATTATATCTTAGCCTTTTGTTCTGTGATGTTTTTGCTAGTGGTGGTGTTTTGAGATGTTTTGCCGCATCATGGTGTTTTGTAGCATGATTGTGCCCCATAATTTTGATATGTGATGATCTTTTGCCCAGTGAATAGTCTTGAACTGAACTGTACCGTTTCTTGTAAAAAATTTCTTATATGTTAGAACTTGTGTTTAAACTGTCAGATTACATGACCAATCTGAACTTGTGTTTCAGGTTCTGTTTCTGTGGTCCTGTGGGTGTGTCTTATCTGAACGTGCCCTGAAAGAGGTGAAGAGTGAGGCTTGTCACGAAGTAAGTACCCTTAGTCTGTAGTGCATTACCTATAGCCTACAGTGTAGTGCCAAAATAAAGTAGTGTATTACCCATATAAAGTAGTGTATTACCCATAGCCTGCAGTGTATTAACTATGGCCTGGCCTGCAGTGTATTACCCATAGAAAGTATTGTATCACCCATAGTCTAGTGTATTACCTGTGGTCTGTAATATAATACCCTTAGTCTGTACTGAATTACCCATACCCTGTAGTGTATTACCCATAACCTAATATGTGCTGTATTTGAGGGATGGTTTATTCTAGAGTATCACAGAACAGGGTACTCACTCTGACAGTTCTTAAGCTGGCTAAAGGCTGAGACCATAGTCAACAGCCATGTGGAAACCAAGGGGAAACTGCCACATAATGCATTTCAAGAAAGCCAGAATGGAAGCTGATGTCACTACTTTCGGAAGGACAGTGATGGAAAGCATGTGCCTGGCAGAAGAGGCAGTGGATGACCAGCATGAAGATGGACACAGGGCATTGCTGACATCTTGGGCATGAGGGTGCGTAACGAAAGGCAGATGGCCAGGGGTTGAGACACTTTTCAGTGTGCCGTGTTGAGAACCTGGACAGTGACAGAAAAAGAGAAAAGAAAAATCACAACAGAAATGAGATTCCTGAGAAGAATATTCAGCATATCAAGAAGAGATAAGATCAGAAATGAAGAAATCAGGACTAAAGTGGAGGTTATAGCAGCGCTAGATTTTATTAGAAAGCAGCAGGTCAAATGGTTTGGCCATGCAAGTAGGTTACCATTCAACAGCATACCACAACAAGCAATGATGTACAGACCAGATGGAAACAGAGGAAGAGGCCGACCACGTAAACGTTGGATGGAGGGAATAGCAGAGTCCATGGGAATATCGATACATGAGGCCCATAATCGGGCACTCTCACGATGTTTATATTTCACCTTGACACCTGTAAGGTACAAGAAGAACATGATGAGATGGGTGTTGAGAACGACATTCTGCAAAAGACCCTCTACAGATGATTTGTTTTGTAGAGTGGTAGCAGATCTGCCTACTTGCCATTAAAATCTGTAGTTCCTTGTCAGGTGTGTCACACTGACTTTGGTTATGATGAACAAGTGAGTGACGGTGTGTGAGGTAGATTGATTATGTTAAAATTAAAAGCAGTATCATAAGATCACCTTAATACCTTCGAGTAGAAGATTCATTCATTCAGTAGCATATCCATTGCAGAACCTCGCTCCCATAACAACCTTCCGGAAAACCTCTCGATCATAAGCAAGATGTCCCGCTTCTGATACACCCATCTAGAGATCATCCGCCACATCCTGCACCCATCTTCTCTTTGGCCTTCCTCTTCCTCTCTTCCCAGGCATATACCCCTCCATTATTGTTCTCTCCAAACTTTCGTGACGTTTCAAGTGACCAAAATATTTCAATTTTCTTTGTTTTATCGTCTTTAATAGCCAACCTTCTTCAATATTCAACTCTTGAAGTATGGATGCATTTGTTCTTTTCTTTACCCAAGATATTCTTAGAACTCGTCTATAACATTTATATTCAAAAGCGTTTATGCGCTGTTCAGCTTGTTTAGTAAGTGTCCATATCTCACAGGCGTATGTTGCAATGGGAAAGATGCATGCTCTTAAAAATCTAATTTTTGTAGTTCTATCTGTCCCACTCCATAATTTATTCAGCTGTTTTAGTCTTTGAAGAGCAATTGATAGTAGCCGTTTAATTTCTTTCATTGTGTCACCGTTGTTGGTAATCAATGAACCAAGATATTCAAAATTTTCCACTACCGCCAATTTTTCCCCATGTATATTTCTTTCTCCGTAGTAGTTTTATCTGTATGCATTATCTTTGTTTTTGCTATGTTAAGATATAAGTTGTGATTTTCACTATTCAATTGGGTTGAAGCTATTAGGTTTTCTATGCCATTCTGTGTTGTGGATAGTAATACTGTATCATCAGCATATTCGAATCTCTGGTATTGTCATGACCGCCAATATTTAGGGCATGATATAGCTCCCTGTTATATCATCTCTACATTTCTCATTATATTTTCGGCGTACAGGTTAAACAAATAGGGTGACAGCACGCAGCCCTGACGGACTCCTTGCTTGATGTCAAACCATCTGATTGCCTCGCCATCTATTCTAACTGCTGCTTGTTGTCTAGATAGAGCATTTTTATGAGTGTGAGTAGAAGATAACAGACTAAAATAGTCATCAGCAGACTTATTAGCAAAGTTGATAGGGAACTGGGCTGATAATGTGAGCATAGCTGGTCGAGGTTGTTGACACCTGTTTGCTAAATTGAGGGATGAAAAGATTGGCCACCTATTTCTCCGTGCATCCAGGCCTACAAAATGTGATGGGCTTATTACATCACACGTCCCATGCAGAAAACTGCTCTCATAATGGTCCGTCTTCCATCACTGCTGTTTCCCAACCACCATGACATTTAATATGACCGGAGTAATTTAGTTTCCGAGACAGTATTGTTCATGAGCCAGTTTTCGTCACTGCCGGTCTCCCTGGTCTAGAGGTTACATGACTTTCCCATAATCTTGTATACTCTTGTAAGTACTGTGCGTTATGCGAGAATGGTAGTGGTTCTCTCACGTCCGTTAACTTACAGGGTATGTGAGCCGGTCGCTCAGAAAGCAGTGGCAAACTACTGAGCGTAATTTTGCCAAGAAATCAACAGGCAGCTGAAAGATGCTGATGTTGATAGCGATGTCCTGTAAAGGATATGTGAACCAAAAAAAAAAAATTTCAGTATTGCTTCTTTATTTTTGTCTACGATATTCTTAGAATGTTTCTGTAACATTTGGGCTCAGAAGCCGCAGTTTTCTTCTTTAGTGATTGAGAAGTGGTCCTTGACCCATATCCACACTTTTTTACAGAAAAGATGCAACTGAAATATATATTGTATATCCAGCACATAATGTGGTGGACGTAATATAAATAACTTACGTGATGCTGATGACATCGTCTGATAGCAAGTCAGAAGGATCTACAGAAATTATAGATACCATGCTTAAAGAAAGTGAAAAAATGGGTTTTAGTTTAAATAATAGAAAGACGGAAGTCATGTGTATCAAAGAAACAGATTGTGCCTAAATGTGCAATCAAAGTACCAGGACATTATTTGAGGCAAGTGCAGAAATCAAATATCTAGGAAAATGGATAACATCAAATGGAAGATGCATCACTGAGATAAAGAACAGAATAGGACAAGCAAAATCTGCATTCTATCAAATGAGGAACATTTTATGCAATAAGTCACTATCCTTGAAAGTTAGGAGTTGAGTTGAGTAAAAACCGACATCAGTGCACTCAGGACATTCCCATACGTGCTCCCGTCCCCTAGTTCAACAGCCAACGAAGAGTCATACTACTAATCGTCCACCGCTATCTGATTGAAAGTTAGAAAGAGTTCTTGCTTGTTTTCATAGACCAGTTTTAACATACAGCTGTGAATCCTGGTCACTAAACAAGCGAACAAAATCTCTGAAAGCCGTGGAGATATTGTTTTATAGAAGAATGCTGAAAATTAATTGGACAGCTAAAATGAGCAATCTGGACGTTTGAGGGAAGTTGAGTCCGCAAAAGACAGTTATAACAACATCAGAACAGGGGCAGTCATCATTTTTGGCCAAGTAGTGAAGACAAAAAAACTGGAATATGTTGTGACAACTGGAAAGATATGCGGAAACAGAGACTAGAGGAAGACAGCATGAGAAGATTCTAAACAGTCTTGTGTCATGTCATGGGAGGGATTTAACACATGAATTGATCCATGATGTTGGAGATCGTAATTTGTGGAGAGACATGATCCCCACGCCAGCTGGAAAGGCACTGGATGATGATGATATCCTGCTAATTAGAATCTTTTGATTGTTGTTTTTCTCAATCTGGCCATTTGTTACATTATCTTTCAGCTTTTCTTTTCTTATCATGTGGCTAACAATGATGAATTTCTTCCTGCTGCCGTTTGTGATAAGATCCATTGCGTTTAAAACACTTTTAAAGTGCCATGTGCAACATTTAGCTCTGCATGCCCAATTCTTAACCATTTGAAAATAAAGTTTATTTGTTTGTTCATTCATTCTCCATGGTGTTCTTCTGTTCCATGGTATTCTTCCATAAAGTCATTTCTGCAACTGCCTGGGACATCATAAGTACTGGTTTCATATAGGTGAATAAATCAAATCAAATCAAATCAACTTTATTAGGGTCACAAATTGGGCGCGCAGGCCCATCTTACATTCGGCCCTTCCAATCACTCGTCTTTCGTTCATCATGAGCATTATGCATTTACATAGGAAGAAAAATAAACATTGTGAAATGAATGTTGTAAACATAAACAAGGCTAATTACCATGTTATGAGGCCCATCTCCCACCTATTCATACATCACCCCACCCACACACATACACCCCCACCTACCCACACACACGCACACTAAGGGACACATACACACCCCCACCTACCCACACATGCACACTAAGGGACACATACACACCCCCACCTACCCACACACACACACACCAAGGGACACATACATACCCCACCAACTGACCCATCCCCCTCCCGCACATCCCCCACCACACACACACTGCCCTCACCTTAGGTGAGGGGCATCTTGGTGAAAACCAAATTAGAGACGAAAAGCGCAGCCATACACAAATCAAAGGATAGCTAGTCATGTGAAATGGTGTTAACATTTTAAAGATGACAATCTTATGATGTGAGGCATTTGGTTGCCTTCTTTATTGATAGGATTATTAGAATGGAAAGTTTATTATTCATCATCATTCAATAGCTTGTCTTGTGCAGAACTTTACTTCCGTAACAATCTTTCAAAATTGCTCTCTATCATACGCCAGATGTCCTGCCTCTGTTGTTGATGCCCTTAACTGCAAGGTACTATAGGTGGTAGATGACAGATGACAGTTATAATTCATAATTTCTTTTTTGTTTGTGTACTCCTCAAGTGTGGAAAGCACTTTTCAGAGGATGACATAGTCCTGCTGAATGGTACAGAGGAAGAGGTTGCTGAAATGAAAAATAACATGGACAAACGCAGATCCCTGCTTAAAGCTTCAAAGGTGAGAGTTCAGATTGTTGTTTATTGAGGATATTGATTATCAGACTATCAGCTAGTTTTAGTTTTATTTATTTGATGTTTTATCACCCCCCCCCCCCCCAATCCAACTTTCACCAACCCCATTTTTTTGGCAAGAGAAGTAGAGGAAGACATCAAGAGAAGATTCTTGACAACCTTTTATCATGTTCAGAATGGTGTAGCAGATGAACTGATACATGATGTTGGAGATGGAAGAGATGGAAAAGCATGATTACAAGTTACTCATAGAGACAGACACCAAACCTTTAAGTCATTCATAGAGACACTGTACCACTGAGTCACTTCATAGAGACAGACACAGTACCCCTAAATCACTCAAAGAGACCGACACGGTACCACTAAATCATTCACAGAGGCAGATGACACCATACCACTAATTCACTCACAGATGCAGACACCATACCACTTATTCACCCATAAAGGCAGACAGTATTTCTAAGTCACTCATAGAGGTTGCACTGTCTTTAAGTCACTCGTAGAGACAGACATCATGGCTTGAAGTAATTCATAGAGACAGACACCGTGGCTTGAAGTCACTCATAAAAGTTACACTATCTTTAAGTCACTTATAGAGACAGACACTATGGCTTGAAGTCACTCATAGAGACAGACACCATGACTTGAAGTCACTCATAGAGACAGACACCATGGCTTGAAGTAATTCATAGAGAAGACACCATGGCTTGAAATCACTCATAGAGGCCGTCAACATACCTTAAAGTCACCCACAGAGGCAGGACACCATGTTTAAGTCACTCATAAAAGCAGACACTACCTCTAAGTCACTCTAACAACCTGTTATAATTTCTCGATTTATTTCAGAAAACAAAGAAAGCAGAAAAGCACAAACTATCAGCAGCAGCAGCTCCAGGTAAGAGTTCACAGTGTGCAACTTGACTTTGTGGAAAAGCGTGATCATCTTTGCTTGTCACTTTGATGTTTGTAGTATTTATATGTGTAAGTTTTCTTGTTAACATTTTGTTAAGTGATTACCAACTCCTCTGAAGAGAACAAGTAATAATCTTCAGACTCCACACAGGCCATAGCAGACTGAAATAACACTTGTTTAATGAACTAAAGATGGGAGATACTGCTGTGTGGAACTGGTAAAAGGAAAGCCAGGCATTTATTGCAGTCCAAAATATGCGGGAAAAAGAAAACTATTTTGGTATCAACCCCACTCCATTTGAAGACAAACTCTATGCAGATGCCAACAAGCTGAAGTTAACTGATGCTTTCTTTGGATATTTCATGTTGACATCTGAAGGTGTACGAAGAATAAGAGTGTTCTCTTGCATCAATGCATTATCATTTTCTTATCTTTTGTCCTCTGGCGTAAAAAGTTTCAGTCTTGTGTTTTGCTACTTAATGTTAATCTTCTCTTCTCTAAGGTTATTCTGCAAATTGCTTTCTGCTGTTGAATGTAATAAATTTCATATGCCCTACTATTCCTGTTTGTGTGTGTGTGTGTGAAAGACCGTCCAGTTATACTATTATCAGTTTGGTTTAGTTTAGTTTAGTTTAGTTGATGGATCAACATCATGGCACACAGGTGTAACCCATAAGTGCTCTGTTCTACTCCTAACTCAAACCTGAGTCCGGAGAATCTCAGCTCAGTGCACGAACTCTGTAGCACCAGCAAGGATCCTGACATACTTGGGTAGATTTTTAACTAAAAATGTTGCCTGGGCAGTGCTGTTAGGCTACTCTTTTTCGATTTCCAACTACCAAAGGATTTTTTTACGTGCGCAACAATACACACGAGCGTCCGATCTCACTACCCAGAGACCAGGGGAAATTTTTATCACTAGAAGTCTATGTGAAAAAATCTCGGCCCTCACCGGGGCTTGAACCTGGGACCTCCAGCACTTGACACCAGCACCAGGCGAACAGTATACCCCGAGACCACTCAGTCTCCCCCCCCCCCCCCCCCCCACTTTCCAATATATTATTATCAGGTTTCCTCAATGTGTGTCCTACCTAGTGCCAGCGTTATTTTCTCGCGTCTTGATTCACTGGAATCTGTCTAGACATATTAATGATTCTATCATACTGGTTTTGTTTATTAATGATTCTATCATACTGGTTTTGTTTATTAATGATTCTATCATACTGGTTTTGTTTATTAATGATTCTATCATACTGGTTTTGTTTATTAATTATTCTATCATACTGGGTTTGTTTATTAATGATTCTATCATACTGGTTTGTTTATTAATGATTCTATCATACTGGTTTTGTTTATTAATGATTCTATCATACTGGTTTTGTTTATTAATGATTCTATCATACTGGTTTTGTTTATTCATGATTCTATCATACTGGTTTTGTTTATTAATGATTCTATCATACTGGGTTTGTTTATTCATGATTCTATCATACTGGTTTTGTTTATTCATGATTCTATCATACTGGGTTTGTTTATTCATGATTCTATCATACTGGGTTTGTTTATTAATGATTCTATCATACTGGTTTTGTTTATTAATGATTCTATCATACTGGTTTTGTTTATAATGATTCTATCATACTGGGTTTTTGTTTAATAATGATTCTATCATACTGGTTTTTGGTTTATTCATGATTCTATCATACGGTTTTTGTTTATTTAATGATTCTATCATACTGGTTTTGTTTATTCATGATTCTATCATACTGGCTTTGTTTATTCATGATTCTATCATTACTGGCTTTGTTTATTCATGATTCTATCATACTGGTTTTGTTATTAATGATTCTATCATACTGGTTTTGTTTATTAATTCTATATACTGGTTTTGTTTATTAATGATTTCTATCATACTGGTTTTGTTTATTCATGATTTCTATCATACTGGTTTTGTTTATTCATGATTCTATCATACTGGTTTTGATTATTAATGATTCTATCATACGGTTTTGTTATTAATGATTCTATCATACTGGTTTTTGTTTATTAATGATTCTATCATACGGTTTTGTTTATTAATGATTCTATCATACTGGTTTGTTTATTAATGATTCTATCATACAGGTTTTGTTTATTCATGATTCTATCTATACTGGTTTTGTTTATTCATGATTCTATCATACTGGTTCTTGTTTATAATGATTCTATCATACTGGTTTTGTTTTATTAATGATTCTATCATATGGTTTTGTTTATTAATGATTCTATCATACTGGTTTTGTTTATAATGATTCTATCATACTGGTTTTGTTTATTAATGATTCTATTATACTGGTTTTGTTATTCATGATCTATCATACTGGTTTTGTTTTATTCATGATTTCTATCATACTTGGTTTTGTTCTATTCATGATTCTATCATACTGGTTTTTGTTTATATGATAATGCTTCTATCATACTGGTTTTGTTTAATAATGATTCTATCATACTGGTTTTGTTTAATAATGATTCTATCATACCAGTTTTGTTTATTCATGATTCTATCATACCGGTTTTGTTTATTCATGATTCTATCATACTGGTTTTGTTTATTAATGATTCTATCATACCGGTTTTGTTTATTAATTCTATCATACTGGTTTTGTTTATCATGATTCTATCATACTGGTTTTGTTTATTAATGATTCTATCATACTGATTTTGTTTAATAATGATTCTATCATACTGGTTTTGTTTAATAATGATTCTATCATACCGGTTTTGTTTATTAATTCTATCATACTGGTTTTGTTTATTAATGATTCTATCATACTGGTTTTGTTTATTCATGATTCTATCATACTGGTTTTGTTTATTAATGATTCTATCATACTGGTTTTGTTTATTAATGATTCTATCATACTGGTTTTGTTTATTAATTCTATCATACTGGTTTTGTTTATTAATGATTCTATCATACTGGTTTTGTTTATTAATGATTCTATCATACTGGTTTTGTTTATTAATGATTCTATCATACTGGTTTTGTTTATTAATGATTCTATCATACTGGTTTTGTTTATTCATGATTCTATCATACTGGTTTTGTTTATTAATTCTATCATACCGGTTTTGTTTATTCATGATTCTATCATACCGGTTTTGTTTATTAAGATTCTATCATACTGGTTTTGTTTATTAATGATTCTATCATACTGGTTTTGTTTATTAGGATTCTATCATACTGGTTTTTGTTTATTAATGATTCTATCATACTGGTTTTGTTTATTAATGATTCTATCATACTGGTTTTGTTTTATTAATGATTCTATCCATACTGGTTTTGTTTATTAATGATTCTATCATACTGGTTTTGTTTATTATGATTCTGATCATACTGGTTTTGTTTATTCATGATTCGATCATACTGGTTTTGTTTATTAATGATTTATCATACTGGTTTTGTTTATTAATGATTCTATCATACCGGTTTTGTTTATTAATGATTCTATATTTAGTGACTTTGTTTATTAATTTCTATCATACTGGTTTTGTTTATTAATGATTCTATCATACTGGTTTTGTTTATTAATGATTCTATCATACTGGTTTTGTTTATTAATGATTCTATCATACTGGTTTTGTTTATTAATGATTCTATCATACTGGTTTTGGTTATTCATGATTCTGATCATACTTGTTTTGTTTATTCATGATTGCATCATACTGGTTTTGTTTATTCATGATTCGATCATACTGGGTTTGGTTTATTTCATGACTTTATCATCCTGGGTTTTGTTTATTCAGTGATTCTGGATCATACTGGGTTGTTTTTATAATGATTCGATCATTAACTGGTTTTGTTTATTCATGATTTGATCGATACTGGTTTTGTTTATTCAATGTTCGTCATACTGTTTTTTTCTTATGATTCCGAGTCATACTGGTTTTGTTTATTTAATGCTTCGGATCATACTGGTTTTTTTTTTTTTTGTTTTTTTTTATTCATGATTCGATCATACTGGTGTTTGTTTATTCATGATTCGATCATACTGCTTTTGTTGCTTCATGATTCGCATCATACTGGTTTTGTTTATTTCATGATTCGATCATACTGGTTTTGTTTATTCATGATTACGATCATACTGGTTTTTGTTTATTCATGATTCGATCATACTGGTTTTGTTTATTCATGATTCGATCAGTACTGGTTTTGTTATTCATGATTCGATCAGTACTGGTTTTGTTTATTCATGGATTCGATCATACTGGTTTTGTTTATTCATGATTCGATCAGTACTGGTTTTGTTTATTCATGATTCTATCATACTGGTTTTGTTTATTATGATTCTATCATACTGGTTTTGTTTATTAATGATTCGATCATACTGGTTTTGTTTATTAATGATTCTATCATACTGGTTTGTTTATTCATGATTCTATCATACTGGTTTTGTTTATTAATGATTCTATCATACTGGTTTTGTTTATTAATGATTCTATCATACTGGTTTTGTTTATTCATGATTCTATCATACTGGTTTTGTTTATTCATGATTCTATCATACTGGTTTTGTTTATTAATGATTCTATCATACCGGTTTTGTTTATTAATGATTCTATCATACCGGTTTTGTTTATTAATTCTATCATACTGGTTTTGTTTATTAATGATTCTATCATACTGGTTTTGTTTATTCATGATTCTATCATACTGGTTTTGTTTATTCATGATTCTATCATACTGGTTTTGTTTATTAATGATTCTATCATACTGGTTTTGTTTATTAATGATTCTATCATACTGGTTTTGTTTATTAATGATTCTATCATACTGGTTTTGTTTATTCATGATTTGATCATACTGGTTTTGTTTATTCATGATTCGATCATACTGGTTTTGTTTATTCATGATTCGATCATACTGGTTTTGTTTATTAATGATTTGATCATACTGGTTTTGTTTATTCATGATTCGATCATACTGGTTTTGTTTATTCATGATTTGATCATACTGGTTTTGTTTATTCATGATTCGATCATACTGGTTTTGTTTATTAATGATTCTATCATACTGGTTTTGTTTATTAATGATTTGATCATACTGGTTTTGTTTATTCATGATTCGATCATACTGGTGTTGTTTATTCATGATTCGATCATACTGGTGTTGTTTATTCATGATTCGATCATACTGGTTTTGTTTATTCATGATTCGATCATACTGGTTTTGTTTATTCATGATTCGATCATACTGGTTTTGTTTATTCATGATTCGATCATACTGGTTTTGTTTATTCATGATTCGATCATACTGGTTTTGTTTATTCATGATTCTATCATACTGGTGTTGTTTATTCATGATTTGATCATACTGGTTTTGTTTATTCATGATTCGATCATACTGGTTTTGTTTATTCATGATTCTATCATACTGGTGTTGTTTATTCATGATTTGATCATACTGGTGTTGTTTATTCATGATTTGATCATACTGGTGTTGTTTATTCATGATTCGATCATACTGGTTTTGTTTATTCATGATTCGATCATACTGGTTTTGTTTATTCATGATTCGATCATACTGGTTTTGTTTATTCATGATTCGATCATACTGGTTTTGCTTATTCATGATTCGATCATACTGGTTTTGTTTATTCATGATTCTATCATACTGGTTTTGTTTATTCATGATTCGATCATACTGGTTTTGTTTATTCATGATTCTATCATACTGGTTTTGTTTATTTCTCCACAAGCTTTGAACTCAAGCGTAGTCCATACACATTCTACTAACTCTAGTGCACTGGACTGATATTTGCGTGTGGATTAGCTGTCCCTATTACCATGTCCCTCGCTATCAGGCGAACTCACTCTGACTTCAGAGGTACTTTGTAATTCTACGTACCCCAGTCAAAGACAGAAAGTCAACATGTTTGTTTATTCTGACTGGTCATAGCGGTTGAACCCGTTCCCTCAGCATCAACACACCAGAAGTTTAAGAGCAAGCACTCTTATCTATTCAGTCATGCTGACCTCCACCATACTGTTTTACCCCTTCTATTCTAAAGTTTCTGTCTGACTATAAATTATACATCCAAGAAAGAATGCAAAAAGAAGAAGAAAAAGATTTTAAACATTTTATTATATTACATAATTTTCTTTCAATGTGGTTATGAAACCATAACATTATTGGTTTTCCTGTTTCAGATGCAGCAGTGGGCAAGAAAAGCTGTCCAGGTTCTGCTGCCTCCTCATCATCATCATGTGTTTCTAATGGCACATCACAGTCTAAAATCAGCAGTGGTCCAGGAAAGCTTATCATTCACAAGAGTGGTAGTGGAAAACTACCTGCAGATAAAAAGAACCCTGAGGAATCAAAAGGAAAGGGTGTGTTCAGTCTACAGAACAACCCAAACTCCAGCAAGACTTTCAAGTCCCTGTTTACTAGCAGTGAAGCAGCAAAGTCTCAAAAGCAAGCTCATTGGGTCACATACAATCCCTTGTACTTTTAAAATAAGAGATAATATCAGGACAAATTGAACCTACATAGTTCATGCTGACCCTTGTTTAGTTACAACCTGATGCTTTTGTTCGTGATGATATTTGTCATTGCAAGTATTTCATTCAATAGTTTGTGTTTTTTATTTGTTCTCCTGTCCTGCATATGTAATGTCTGAGTGTTCACATTTCGCCAGTCTACTTTATTAAAGTAACATCTTCTTTCGTTTGCTTAAAATTTGTCTATATCTGCAATGTTGTCTCTTGTATGAATTTCATGGTCTTTTTAAGCACACTTAGTGGTCCATAGAGTTTATCGTCCACTGTTGCTTCTCTTGGCCAGAAGGTTTGCCTGGATGTTTCATATTTTGGGCAGTCTTTAAGTATATGACATGTTGTCTATGGCACTAATTCACAAGCACATGTACCTGATTTCACCAATCTTGAATTTTGTATACATGTGGTTGCGTAATCCATTGCGTCCTGTTCTGAGGCACAGAATAACCTATTCTGGTCTGTCCATAACATGGTAGTCATCTTGAGCTTGTATTGGCGGCTTTCTGATTGATTTGACTATTCTTTTTCTTTGGTAGTATGTAACAGGCACATCAGGCTGTTCTTCTACTAAAGACCCATACACCATTACTACATGCTGCTGTACATAACCTCAGACCTGTTCACATAAGCCTAGATGTTGTACATCCCCCATTTTACATCATGCATGGGGTCTCTGCAATGAAGTAATCAAGCCATCTGTTGGTGATCTCACTTCATCACCATGAAGTCACTTATTAACTGACCTGGGTGATCACCATCCACAACACCATTAGATTTTATCAATTCATAATTATAAAATGTTATACTGCACTGTTTCGTCAAGTCTGGTCCAGGGCTTCTGATTGTCCGCAGTCTTTCTGCAAGGCAGTATGTTTATGTCTCACTTATTAGTTCATGTACGCACACCTTTTCATATGCTGGTGAAAGACTGGGGTCATGTGTGCCAGTTGTGCACGCAATAAATTCCACAGCAGTTGGAAATCACAAAGGGTAGGCTGTATGGCTGCTGCCCTGGAACAATTGTTAGGATAAGTACATCTCGAGTCCATGACCTTGGGTGGGATTTGTCTAGAGGAAGTCAACCTTACACAAATGCATGGACACAATTACCTCTCATGTGCATAATTGGGTGTGCACAGACACAATGACCTCTGAGGTGCATAATTGGGTGTAACGTTCTCCCCTCAAAAGAGGAACAAGGAAGGAGAAGACGTCCATGTGCTGTGCCATTCTCTGCCAGGGTTCAAGGCTGTTCAGAATCTTCTCTTAATGCCTTTCACTATCTTTTTTCCACTGAACTTCTTCTTCTGATAGTCCACATCATGTGGCGTTAGTGATCATGTCTGTCTCAAATGCTGCCAATCATTTCTGATACTGATGATGTCCACACCATGATGTCAGGCTGTCCAGCATCTTCTCTTTGGAACTCCTCATATCCAGCTTGCCTGTTGTGATGACATACTCCAGTTTTCCCCTTCTCAAGACATGCCCACATATTATGGACTGCTTTCTTCTGATGTGAGTAAATAGTTCTCTTTCTGAGTTAACTTTCAAAATATTTTGTTGCTCTTTCTATCTATTGACAGTTTTATCATCATTCTTCCACATAACTAAATCTCTGTAGCTTCTACATAATTCCTCGTTCATCTGCTAATTATCCATAATTCGTTTCCATAAATCAGGATTAGCTCCATACAGTTCTTAAGAACTCCTTTCCTCACTTCGATTGACAGAGAATAATTTCAGAGAATATTCACCAGTTTACCAGTTGTAAATTATATTGGTTGTTCTCTGCTCATAATATGAGCGAGCATGTTAGCTACATCTTTCTGATGTCTTTGTTGAGTTTCTGTTGATTCTCTTACAGCATTTTCACTACTGACCATCTTTGGAATTTTCAATAAACCTGGACGCCTGTGGCTTCTGTGGATATTTTGTTTCATAAACTGTCCATTGCAACTGTATGTTACAATTGGTTCTGTATAAATACCATGTGTACACAATACAGGACAAGAATACCACAGAAACAAGACTAGCTGTATAGCATAAACCTTTATTTCATGTCATGTGGAAGCACAACATTGTAGATGTGGACAGTTATACAATAAGTAAGTAAATGAAGTAAAGTATAGAGTACCTTTTCCCACACCATGAGGTATATTGGGTGTATGGTGCTCCTCATCCAGTGATTTGTCCTGTCCATAACTTAACCCCATAACAATCTTTATTGCTATCATATGTAAATTATCTATCACTTTAGTAATGTCTTGCTATCTTAAGCCAAATGCCCTACCTATGTTGCTCTCGTGTGTAAATCATCTATCACTTTAGAAATATCTTGCTATTTTAAGCATTTGATTTGTGGTATGGTCAGTATTTTGCCGCCACTTTCACTTTCAAAAATATTTCCTGATACCCACTTTAGGCAAGGTCGACCTGGAATCTCAGATCTATATTTTTTAAACCATCCTCTCTCTCCCCACTCCTACTCCTCCTTCCTCTCTTTCTCGATGCAGATTCCAACACTTGACCTTTATACAATGCTAGTTTGTAATTTTCGTGATGATAGATGCTTGCATATTTTACACTGGATGAATACTTCTTGAGTACTTTGAATAGTAATAAGGTTAAATTGTAAATGGAGGAAGCATCAAGCAATGTTCCATTTTGGAAATATCTTGAGAAGCAGATACTGGCAGATGTTGAGTGATTACAAACAACTCAGTAACTGTTCTATCTGTACAAGAGAATTCTGGCCTTTTTGGTCATAAAATTCTGGTTTAGTCACAGTGAAATAAAACGAAATATTAGCTACACTCCTGTCATCTTCTTCAGGCACACACTTGCATGTGCATATTTTCATAACTATCCAACTGACACACCAAAAGAGACAAGCAAATGCTTATAAGGGAAGGATCAGAGAATCTTTAGAACAACAATTACAAGAGAAAGATCAGAGAATTGTTTGAAGAGACCATTTATTACAAGAGAAAGATCCGAGAATTGTTTGAAGACACCAGCAACTACAAGAGAAAGGTCAAAGAATTGTTTGAAGAGACCATTTACAACAAGATAAAGATCAGAGAATTGTTACAAATGGAGAGATATGATCAGTTCAATGTGAGTTCCAAAAGTTAAAACAGAAGGTATCTAAACCAAGGCCATGCTTGATAGAAAATGACATGCAATGACACCTGGATGCAGAAAGTGCTCAAGTGGATACAAATATGGCATGCTTTCAGTTGGATAAATGACAATTTTTAGTGTCATTTTTGTGTGTGTATGTATGGACCTTGAAGTTGAGATAGGAATGTCCTTGAAATGTAGCACAAATATACATTATTTCATTGTGAACAGGCCAGAATTTTCCTATAAATATGTAACATAAATCAATGAAAACGGAAAGTGGAATTGCTCAGCTTGACAAGAATATGATCACATGTGTCAGAATGGATGTTGCGGCTAAAAGCCTTTGTCAGCACACAAAAACCACAACTACAATAAAAACATGATTAAAAAGCCACTTAATGTGTTTTGTGCAGTGGTTTACTAATTTTACATGTGTTAATTAGCAATTAAACTGCAGCAACTAACATTTCATTGTTGCAGGGTGCTTATTGTTGGTTTAGTGCTATAGTGGTTAGTTTGCTGGCTTCACAGTGGTCACTGGTTTAAACTGTGGAAGAAGAAAGCGGAGGTTTCCTTCATAACATTACAGTCAACACTGTCTTGTTTGTAACAGATTTGTTTTACATTATATTGTACATTTACTGGAAAGAAAGAAAGAAGACATGCATAGTTTCATCTTTTATCAAATAAATACAGTCACATGAAAGGTCTTGGTTATAGATAGGAAGTATTCATACTGGAAATCTCACATGTACACATTCACTGAGGAATCTAAGCATATATGAGTTAAGTTTCTCTGTTAGTAGTTCAGTCAGGTTCTCCTTTGTATTAAGAATAAGGTCTATCATAATTTTATTCAGGCAGAAGTTGACCAATATGTATATTTAGGTTGAAGTTTGTGTCATTAGTTCGTTCATGTTTAAGTTTATGTCTTTCATTCATGCTGAAATTTATGTCATAAGTTAGCTCAGGCAGAAGTTAATCATACGTTCATTCAGGTTGAAGTTTATGTTATTAGTTATTCAGGCTGAAGTTTGTCATTAGTTTATTCAGACTGAAGTTACTTTAGTAGTTCAACTCAGCTTTGTGTAATTATACTGCACTGCACTTTGTCATCTTGACAGATGATAGTTTGTTAAATTATGCTTAAAATCAAGGCATAACAACGTCTCCATAGCACAAAGCCTGGGCTGAATTGTAAAGACCATGTATTTCCCATGCAGTATGATCCCTGACTCAGTCTGCCTATTTTACACCAGAGGAAAGGTAACACCAATACATCTGGAACAAGACAAGCTGCAGAAGCTGTTGGATCAGCAAAGCAATGCTCTAACTGTCTTTTTGTCACAGCTTCCATCCTAGACCAGTTGCAGACCAAGGCTTAGGACCCAGTCTGCCCTGCCATGACATTTAGTCTGTAGAGTGCATATTTTGCACCCTCCCAATTGCGCTCCTCTGTTGAAGCCATTGGTTGTGTAATTACTTGTAGATCATTCATGCAGAGGTTTATGTACTTAGTTGTTTGAAGTTTATGTTAGTTTCAGTTAGATGGTTTAACCAGGATAATTAGTTCAGCCAATTCTGCTCGGTTTTGTGTAATTAGTTCAGTTCAGGTGTATAGGTGATTAGTGCCCTCATGCTTTGCTTACATCATAAGTTCATTCAAAATGAAATTTGGTTAATTCAGGTAGATTCATCTTTATTTAATTTATAGTTAACAATCACATGATTAATATTACCATTTACAGTATAGATTAATGGACACAAACACTAATGTTAGACACATTTGCATTAATGTGTCACATAAATATGAACATTAAGTAAAATCCATTCATTCCTCGTCTATCCTTGGGTGTAGAGATACCATATGTCTTGTTTGGATTTAATTACACACACTGATTTAATCTCTTGGAGCATCAAGACCATAATAAGACCTCAAAGGGATCAAAGTTCAGGCTTCAGATAGTGAGCTGGTGTTGAAAATATGACGACTGCTCAAAAGAAATGCCCCACATTTTCTTATTGGGGACTGTTTGTTCACACTATGAAATTTGCCTACAGTATAATTGGATGCTTGATTAGGACATGCTGTTTTCCCACATTATTTTCATCCTTTGTTGTTCCTTATTGATTGCACAACTTCCTTTTTTTTTTAAATGCATGTCCTGTAACAGAATGTGCTCTGGGTGTGTGAAGTGTTGGGACTATCACAGTTTGTGGGCCTGAGTGCAGGGAGGCAGTTTGTGGACCTGACTGCAGGGAGGAAAAGGTGACCAGTCTGTACCTCCTGTAGTGAATGATGAGAGCTGACATCCAACCCTTGTCTGACCATGCTTATGCCAGTATCAGCTAACATCCTAACCATTACACCAACACACCTACTCAACCTTCATACACATCACGCAAATATTTGGGATTGTTCCTGCCTACTCCACCAAGAATTTAATTATTGCTCTTTTTGTGTGTCACACACAGACATAATTTTCACGGATGACTACAGCGGGCTAATTGTCTGGTGCTGCAGTTAGTTATGCATAAGAAGCATCAGTGTTACTGCTCATCAATTGTAGCATGGCATATCTTTATTCTCAATCAATCAATCATGTGCCAAGCTGGAAAGCGTGGGCGGTCATGACTCGCCATTTCACTCGATCACCAGAGTTTTGGATCAGCTCAGTGTTCCTGTCTCGTCCATGCCATGAGGCCAAGCCATCCAGGTATTTTCTTCTCGGTCTTCCTCTTGGTCTGTTCCCTACGATCTTGCCAGTTGTCACTAAGTTCTCCAATCCATTTCTTCTCATAACATGTCCCAAAAATTGTGACACTCTACGTCTCATTTGTCTAATCAGTTCACAATTGTCATTTGTCTCCTGTAGTACTTGGTCATTGGTTTTTCTATCTGTCCAGGACATTCTTTGCATTTTCCTCAGAAACCACATTTCCGCAGCCATCAGATTTTTTTCAGCTTCACTGCTCACTGTCCAAGTTTCACATCCATACAAAAGAACAGGCTTTATGTATCCCCTGAACACTCTTTTTTCTTGTTTCAATTGACATCTTTTTATTGGCCAGAATGTTTTTAATCTTGCTAAAGGCTTTATTCTAGAACAATAAAATGTCTTCTTGAACAATGAGAGATCTTATGGTTTGCTTGCGGACATTAAATATCCATTGAAAGTTGGAAATCATACAGAGTAAGCACCATAAGCTCCACCTTGGCAGCATTTCAAAAATGACAAAACCATTTCAGAACAGAATATTTTAAATAATATGTGCAAAGCTTAAATTCAGTTTTGGTTTAAGCCTTGCTAGAATTATTGGTTTCTGAAGTTCTTGCTCATTATTCATCAAGATTAAATCCTTGGTACTTAAACTGTCTCCAGCTCGTATTCATTTATTGCGATGTTTCTATTGTCTCATTCTTTGTTATCTGTCATTTGCTAGACCCTGCCTTAATTTCTGTACCATATTGTCTAGAGACTACTGAGTCTGGTTCTAAGTTCTTGCTCAACCCCTGAGCCTGAGAGTTCGCGTAGGATAGATTTTGAGTCTATTTTTTTCAACACTGTCATTAAGTATGTCAACAGGTCATGAATTTTCTTGATCATTACATAGTTCTCTGACCTGGTGCGCTCTTCATTTCCTCGGTGACTGCACTGATAGATCTGTACGTGCCTGTTTATAAATATTGTTCGGTGTGCCCCTGCCTCTCTTTCTGTGTATTTTCAGTGTTAAACCTTGTAACTGCAGTCTACCCATCTTCACACCCCAGATATAGGTTCAAGGTCAGAGGATCAACTTCACTACACTGGGTCTTACCATATATGGCTCAGTCTCTCTCCGGAGAATTAACTTCCAAGGTCATCACACAAAGCATTCACTCTAGCTCCTGCAATGGCCCCTAGGGGTCTATAAAAAAACTGCACTTATCTAAACAGCACAGACTGAAAATGATCTCATAATCTTTACAGCGCAAAGCAGATAGCTTGATCACTTGGTCATCAATACAGCAATCAAATTCTTCATTGGCCTCCATACTACAGTGTAGAAAAGATATGAAACCAAGAATATACAAGACCACAAGGTGTTATTATTTGTTTCTCTACACCCTAGGATGGAGAGAACCAACAGAGATGACATTTGACTCATTGATCTAATACATCTGCAACCCCGACTGCTGAGTTACCCGCCTCTTTAAAGAAAGAACATTTATTCAATAAGCTAACAAGCCCAAATTAGCAAAATGGCATCAACATTTGAGATTCAGCAATTCATAAACTTCTTTACACTGCAGATGTTGAATGCAGGCAACAACTAAACTGAGAACATGCCAGTGTTCCTACTCCACACTCAAACCAGTAAGACAGTTTCCTATCATACCACTGCTTCTAACTGCCCATGCACACAAATGAAATGATCTTTTAAACTGAAAAATCGGGCTTGTCATCAGACTCGTGACCTACTTTCAGATTAATTAATACAAACATTGTTTTCTTCTCTGCTTCTTACACCTCAACCATTCCTACGCTGCTCATAACACAAATCTGTTGAATGTATTTAATAAATAAAACAATGCACACATACACACTGTTGTCATTTATTCAAAATTAATACAAGTTAAAATGCATATGTTTCAAGATTATCAAATGCTATTGCCCCAATGAATATGAATCTAAGGCAAGGAAAGGCAGGATACCAAAAAAAAATGGCAGATACACAGTTATGATGCTACACTGATATTAATTTTTGCTAAATATTTAAGGATGCTAATATCAAATTTGAGCTGTGCTGGCATTGTGGTTAGTCCACTTACCAAGACAGTGGATCTGGGTTCAATCCCTAATGGTGACCAGCTTTATTTTCCTGACCAGTTCAGCTCTGTTGTCGTTCCAGCCTCATAAAATGGATACTGGATAATTTTCTATGAGGAAAGGTGGTGAGGAAGGGTATTGAACACCCCACCTCACTATGCCCTGGCTCAGAATAACTGACACTTGATACCCCAATGGCAGTGTCTGCCATAAGAATACCTTTACATTTGTAATATCAAGATGGTATTGAAAAAAGTCAGTTGCAATGCACGTTAATGGTTTATGGAAAGTAAAACAAACACATAAACCACACAGAATTAATCTACAGTGATACAGGTTCGTTTATGACAATATACACAATAGGGTTACACTACTGAAGTTGTAACAAAGTTAACTTAATGTTGGCAGTCATGTGGTTTAACATGTGGGTGAATCATGAAATATCTTATTTAACACACTGGTGAATCATGAAATATGTGAATTAACACACTGGTGAATTATGAAGTATGTGATTTAGCACGAATCATGAAATATCTGATTTAAGACACTGGTGAATCATGAAATATCTGCTTTAACATACAGATAAATCATGAAATACGTGATTTAGCATTTACAGTTATGACATGTCTAAGCTGATATCCTCCAAAAACAAAAAACATGAGGAAATTATGGAACTTCTCAGTACCATTCTGATAAATTATTCCACATTTCAATGAGCATCCTCATAGTGACATAAGAAAGGAAAGGACCATGAAGCTGACTGAATGTATGGTGTTGGTACCATGGTTTGATAGACTTCATGAATTGTGTGGTTAGTCTCTTTCCATCAGCTTTTACTTTCCAGAACATTTTCTGATACTTATTTTAAGCTGGGTGGACTGGGAGCTGAGGTTAATTAACAAAAAAGAATTCCTGCCTCAATGGGGGATTCAACACATGCTGATAAAGGTGAAGGCTGGCATGCTTCGTGCCAAATGGCTTGCATCGATTCAGGGGTTGTGAGCATTCGCTGGATCTTTTCTTCAGGATACTCAAGTGTGATCGGAAATGAACAGGCGGACAGAATGGTTGGTGCTGCATCATTAGGGGTGATTTAATACATGATAATTCAGATATGGTAAAGGACCTATTTGAGCATGTGAATAGTGCAGAAGAACAGATAGACTATCATGGTCTTGAGAGAATCCAGCAGCAGGGGGGGGGGGGGGGGGTGTCAGAGGATCTGGTCGACAGTCATCACTCAGAGGTAAAGCAAGATGGATCTATAATTAGATTGCAATGGGCAAGATTAGTATTGGAAACTCTGCGCTGGCTGTTGAAGATGAGGATTGAGCACCTATGGGAGTGCCCCGAGTACAGTGATGTAGGTTCCTGACTCAACTCAACACTTGCTAATAGATAATAGCACATGTAAATGAATACACTATTTTAGGTAACACTTTCCAGACTATGACACTTCTACGTTAAAATGCTGTACTAGAAATATATGACACTTTAAAACTAATGTTGAGATATCCTGGACAGAGAAGAAAACAAATGTTGAGATATCATGGACAGAGAAGAAAACAAATGTTAAGATATCATGGACAGAGAAGATATAGTGGACAGAGAAGAAAACAAATGTTGAAATATGGACAGAAGAAAACAAATGTTGAAATATTGTAGACAGAGAAGATATCGTGGATAGAGATGAAAACAAGTGTTGAGATATACTGGACAGAAAAGAAAACAAATGTTGAAATATTATGGATAGAGAAGAAAACAAATGTTGAAATATCGTGGACAGAGAAGATATAGTGGACAGAGAAGAAAACACATGTTGAAATATCATGGACAGAGAAGAAAACAAATGTTGAAATATCATGGACAGAGAAGAAAACAAATGTTGAAATATGGACAGAGAAGAAAACAAATGTTGAAATATGGACAGAGAAGAAAACAAATGTTGAAATATCAATGGACAGAGAAGAAAACAAATGTTGAAATATCATGGACAGAGAAGAAAACAAATGTTGAAATATCATGGAAAGAGAAGAAAACAAATGTTGAAATATCGTGGACAGAGAAGATATCATGGATAGAGAAGAAAACAAATGTTGAAATATCGTGGACAGAGAAGATATCATGGATAGAGAAGAAAACAAATGTTAAGATATCATGAACAGAGAAGAAAACACATGTTGAGATATCCTGGACAGAAGAGAACAAATGCTGAGGTAGTGAAAGCTGCATGGGTTTTAAGATCACTGGTCATAACCATTTTAAAAAAAAGACAAATGCAACGTACAGAGCAAACAGAACAGGTGGCATATAGAAATGAGCCATATGTAAATATAAGCCAGAGGAAGGTTTATGTGAAGTGCTTAAACACCTGGGCAAAGAAATATTAATATAATTAACACCAACTTCATCAAAATATCAAATGACACAGAGGAATGAAGAGTCATAATCACTGATGTCTGCTTCTGACTAGACACATGAAGAAGAAGTAAATTATACCCTAATTATACATTACAAATTCTAATCTTAACCCTGCTAAATTATTTTGTTAACTGTAATAAAGCAGATATATAAATAATGTTTGGCCTTCCCCCCAACAAAAATATGATCTATTAGTGACCTACTTTGTCATAAAATCACACAGATGTATCTTGTTTTTTTAATTGTTGACACCTCAAAACTACCTACACAACCGTGCAACATACATCACACAAACCATGTAAATACAACGACAGATCATAGCAAGTCCAAGTTAAACAGCCTGCATAGTATAACATATCTAAGTTAAAACAATGGGAAATAATAACATACCTAAGTTAACACAGGCGTAAATTATAACATATCTAAGGTAACAAACTGGTAAATGATAATATATAATAGTAACAAATTAGTAAGTGATAAAATATCTAAGTTAACACCAATAAATGATTACATATCTACGTTAACTCACTGTTAAATAATAACATATCTAAGTTTTAAAAAATGGTCAATGGTAACATATCTAAGTTAACACACTGATAAATGATAACATCTAAATGATTATACTAATAAATGATAACACTTCTAACTTAAAACAATGGTAACTGATAACATATCTAAGCTACAACATTGATAAATGATAATATATCTAAGTTAACAGATAAATGACAACATATCTAAGTTACCTCACTGGTAAATGAAACATACCCAAGGTAAAACATATATGAGTCATGAAATATCAAAATCATTCTGTTACATAAGAAGGGTTAAAGAAAGTTAGACAATGCATCATAAACTTAACATGACAACAGAAAATACAATTACATTTTTTTAAAAAATACTAAAGGACCATTTTCCTTGTCTTGAGGTGTAATGGAGTAAATGGTGCCAGCCCCATATGATAATAGATTAATCTGCACTCGATCG
Source organism: Cepaea nemoralis (assembly GCA_014155875.1). Taxonomy (NCBI): domain Eukaryota; kingdom Metazoa; phylum Mollusca; class Gastropoda; order Stylommatophora; family Helicidae; genus Cepaea; species Cepaea nemoralis. Next base: position 178,330 of record JACEFZ010017030.1, on the reverse strand, counting down.
ATCTTGTGGTCAACTTAACAGCAGCCGACTTTACATCCCACAACATTTTCTGGCGCCTATTTTATGCTGAGTGGACATGGGAACAGAGATACGAGGTGTATTTTTAATGACTGTGCAGTGTTTGAAAATATTGCCGGTCTAAGTTTTGTATTTATCTATTATGTTGCTTGAACTTTACAGAGGGTGAATACAAAACTTGGACCAACAATATTTTCAAACACTGCACAGTCATTAGAAATACACCCTATATATTTTTAAAACAAATCTCCGCACTAATGGGATTCAGACACATGACCAACGGACTGACAGACAGGCCACAATTATATAGACAGATCTAAATTTACCTGAGAAGCAGGCAATATTAGAGATATTCACACACAAATTAATCATGTTTTACATATGTGTTATATATTATAAATCTGTCAAGCAAGAATGTATATACATGTTACATAATATAAATCTGTCAAGCGAGAATGTATATACATGTTACATATTATAAATTTGTCAAGCTAAATGATATATACATGAGTAAATTATGATAATTTGAAAATATATTTTAAACAAAGAACAACTTAGAAATTTTGCAGTGAAGCACACAGTGTAATAGAATTATTTATATTATCAAGAGCTATAACATACATTAACTCTTTATATACAGCATTTGAAATAGTGTGAATTCAACCCAAAAAATGTATTTGCCTTTAAAAAAAATTAATCACTTGATGAGATGCAGCGAAATGTGCCAGGCAATAAATTGTAAAACCTATTGTCTGTGTTTTCATTATTCTAAATAAATAATTAATCTAGGATTATGAAATGTCTATTTCTGATCATATTTAAAAATGAAAATTATCCTATTTTAAAAATTAACACAAATTAGATACAAATGATAATATGTATTGCCAGAGTCCTAAATTACCTACAACAATAGTAGCATCTATACTCCTGTTGTTCAGACTTGTATATAATGTTGGTTATAGAAGCTTATAAATAATATAAGTTAGGCATATACATAACATATCAAACAGATATCCACTCTTTCTGCACTGCTACTTTTATTCAGCCTACTTAAGTATATAAAGGGTATGACCATGTTAAATATCTGCAAGTCTTTCAAATTCTCACCACAGAACTAAAGATGGACATAAAAGATTTCAAATCAACTTACTGGACAGAAAAATCTGGTATACACACCATAATTGTAATTAGGCAGTGTTATTTTACCTTAAAAAATGTCTGAAGATGAAGCAATTGGTAGATAATGATGATGATGATGATGATGGAGATAATGCAGCAATGTTAAACTGATCCTATTTATATGTCAGCCAGTTCAATCAGTTGCTTACATCTCAACCATTTAATATTGGACAGTTGCTCCCTCTCAGCTATTATAAGTCAGCTAGTTGCTTTCAGCCAGTTGCTTACATCTCAGCTATTATATGTCAGCTAATTCCTTACATCTCAAGCTATTTTATGTCAGCCAGTTGCTTACATCTCAGCTATTATATGTCAGCTAGGAGTAATTGCAGCCATTATATGTTCTTCTTTATACATCAGCCAGCTTTCTTTACATTTCAGCTATTAAATGTCATCATGTTATGTCAGCCGGCTGCGTGCACCTCACCAATTTCATATCTGCTAGTTGCTCACACCTCAACCATTACATGCCAGAGACTTGTGTACATCTAAGCCATCACATATCCAGTCTTACATCCGAACTAGATGAAACACATGTCAGTTATTTCACACCAGGTGGTTACTTTCATCTTTGTGATGTCAAGGTGCAGTATACCTGCAGAGTGTATCACAGAGTAATAACACTACCTCATAAAGCTGCAGCTGTTCAACAATGACCTCTTTCTGTAGCAAAGAACACACTACACACTGATTGGTCACACCATTTGTTTGTTAAACAAATGAACAAAAAGCATAAATAGGAAGTTTGACGAAAGGAAACATACACATCTGCAGGAAAAATAAAACGTTTCAGTGCAATTATTTATCAACGAACAACAAACAAAAGTATTGAAGTATCACATCACAATCACAGATAAATAATATACAGATAAATAATCCACATGCTGCAACTGCAGCGAGTTAAAGAAAACAAAATTCTAAGCCTTAGAAATGAAAATTTGGAGCAGCAGAAAGATATTAACAGATTCAATACCAAACAAAAAGCAGATTTTGACCTAACAAAAAGGATGGTAAAAAATAGGAATAGAGATGTGTCACAATTATGACTTAAAATTTGTTAATATGGTAGCATACATGTATAAAATATCAAATTAAAGGGGATTGCATATGAAAAACTAATGTATATAAGCCAATGGCATATACAGGAAGTCGCCCAACACGGTTAATCATCACATGGCACTTAATCTGTTAAAACACTTGCAATAATATAGACAGTAAAACAAATAAACATGCGTTAGCTCTTTTAGACAGTAAAACAAATACACATGTTGTTAGCTCTTTTACACAGTAAAACAAATACACATGTGGTTAGATCTTTAAGACAATAAAACAAATAAACATGTTGTTAACTCTTTTAGTATCAGAAAGTCACATCAGCTGCCCAATGGAGTCATAATGATAACAAGAAAATCACTAGTGTGTAGCTTTCACAGGGACCACATATACTCATCTTGTAAACAAGCAAATATGATGCCAGATTTCTTAAACAAGCTCTAGCTAAACATTCAAAATCACATATGACGTGTTTATTGGTACATGTGAAGAAAAGACAATCATACATGCTGTGTTCCTAGTGGCAACAAATATGAATTAATTCTGTTCTAATTTATTTGCTATATTTAATCCTCTCAACCCGTTTTCTAATTAGTTGCTAAGTTAAGCCTGTCTACCCCAGTTGTTACTTTACATCCTTCTGTTTGAATTAGCTACCACATTTAACTTTGTCTACATAAGGTGTTACTTTACCATAACCTGTTCTAGTTAGTTGTTTTACCACTTTTTTAATTAGTTGCTATATTTAATCATGTCTACCCCAGTTGTTACTTTACCACCTTCTGTTCTAATTAGTTGCTACATTTTACTTTGTCTACCTAGGTGTTACTTTACCACAACCTGTTTAATTAGTTGCTTTACCACGTTTTCCAATTAGTTGTTACATTTTAATCCTGCTACCCAAGTTGTTATTTTACCACCTTCTATTCTAATTAGTTGTTAATAAGCTGAGAAACATCTGATAGCAGAAAAAATATAGTTTATAAGGAACATTCTAAGTATACCATGAATTGACAGATAGACAAATGAGGCATTACTTCAAGAAGCAGATGAAAACCGTAAACTCATTAGAGAATTAGTTGTAAACAGTTAAGAATTTCAGGACATTTTATGAGGAGAAATAAACTTGAAAAACTTAGTGACAACTGGCAGACAAGAAGGGAAAAGATAAAGAGGATGACAAAGAGATAGATGCTTGGATTGCTTGGCTACATCACAACAAAGACAAGAACATGCATAAGGGTAAATGAGTGTGGTGACTGAGTAAGATGCTGGAACAGACACAAACAGATACTGGCACAGCTGCAGATACATCAGACTGACCCTGACACTCATAAATATATGCAGATGTGACACTTGCACACAACACTCTCCTTACTATTGAAATATGTTTTGTAATGCTTGTGCAACCATTCATTGATATCCAACCAAGTTATACTCAAAAAGTAAAATCTTGAATTCTTTGTTAATTCGACTGATAAAGTAGGTGTATTATTTTACATAATTGCTTTGACTAATTTGTCGTGGTTTAAAATCTGGCATTCTCTGAAGTATTGTATTTTAGTGCCTGTAGTATCACATGAACTCTGACACAAAAATATTTTTCAGTGCATGACAGTATCATGAACAGGTCTATCTGTTAATGTAAATCCTTGACATACTATATTAAATCAATCAATCAGGTGCCGTCTCCACAATGAAGGTGGGCTGCAATGGATCTCCAACACTGTCTGTCTCTCGCCCTGATTGTACATTCTGTCAGATTGATGTTCGTCCATCTCTTGATGTTATCTTCCCACTTGTACCATTGTCTGCCTCTTGCTCGCTTGCCCTCAACTTTGCCCCCCAGTATGGATTTTATAAGAGTGTTATGTCTTTCACAGAACCGAAATATTTTATTTCTTTGATCAACTCTCTTTTTATTTGGTTTTTCTATAACCTCTACATTTGCTTGTTTTTGTTTCCACTACCCTAAAACACATCGTTAATCCACGTTTCCCTGTCATTGTTTACTGTTAGCTGCCCAGTTTCCTCCCTGCACCAAGGTTGTGCAAGTAAAGATTCACTGTAACCAAAGGGCAGCTGGTCGGGTCAGACCTGGTGACCTCTCACGGCCCTTTGACAGTGTTTCTAGTTGCTGGCATGGCATAGGCTGGTAGTCCATAGTTGCACTCACAGTAGCCCTGTGGACCAGGAGATCCAGGGATACCTCGGTGTCCGTGAATCCCTGGCATGCCAGGCAACCCCCTCTCACCTGTCCTTCCTGGAATGCCTTCTCCTGGAGGGCCAGGTGGGCCTGTAAACAAAAAAACAATGCACTGTATATTTGGATACTCAGATTGGAAAACACATGTTTATTACAGTCAATACAAGTTTGTGTTAAAGAGGGGAATGGGTAGCGAAATGTACCATTCGTGCTGTAGCAAGTACGAAAATACACAGTTAACAATAGATTTGAGAATAATAACAATATGAGACCTAAGATGCTTTTAGAAATTAAAATAAGAGTCACTGTGGCAAAAGAAACCTTTAACAAAATTTAAAACAAAACATACTTAGGAATTACAAGTTGTTAATTACAGTAAGAAATAGTGCCGAAGTGCTATATAGAGCCTGTACTTGGATAATAAGCAGACAAACCAAGAAACAGTTGATAGCAGCAAATATGTGGTTTCTGAAGAAATCGCAAAGAATACCATGGGCGGACAGAAAAATAAATGAGGCAGTATTTCAAGAAGATTAGACTGATTAGAGAAATTACTCCACATAGCTAAGAACCTTGGACATGTTATGAGGAGAAAAGCATATGAAACGCAGTGACAACTGGCAAACTTACAAGAAAAAGCAGGAGAACGACAGAGATATCAAGACAAAAAAAAAAGGGAAAACCTGATGGCCCAGACTTTGATGATCGTGTGAGATGGGAAAACCTGATGGCCCAGATTGTGATGATCGTGTGAGGAGGCAAAACCTGATGGCCCAGACTCATCGGCATGGGAGATGATGGTAATGACGATAACAGTAAAAAGACGGCAGCAAGTGAATACTGACCACCGCCACATGTGACCAGCAGATGTGTAGCCAAACTTCACGAGACCGATACCATTTCCCCCTAGCACTTTATGCTAATTTCTCACTCCCTCTGCACACCCCCACTCTTCCCTTTTATATATATATATATATATATATATATATATATATATATATATATATATATATATATATATATATATATATATATATATATATTTATATATATATATATATATATATATATATATATATATATATAATATATGTGTGTGTGTGTGTGTGTGTGTGTGTGTGTGTGTGTTTGTGTGTGCGCACGCGCGAGATGGCATGTGCATACACAGACACACTCTGACTCACGCAATCACACCCTCACTTCTGTGCAAGAAAAGTTAAACCTTTTAAGTAACACGTAACTAAAGGACGATTTCACATTTTTTCTTTCCTCCGCTCGCTTTGAGCTTTAGCATACTCAACACTGGATTGATTTCTGCGCGTGGGCTAGCTTTCCATATTACCAGTGCCTCTCGCCATTAGGCGAACCCACTCCGAGGTACTTTAATTTGCTTTCAAAGGGTAAAGACGAGAGGTCATCATTTTAGTCCAACTGACCGGTGTAGGGACTGAACCCGCTATCTCGGCAACAGCCCAAAGGAAATGTATAAGAGAGCGTTCTAATCCATAAGGCCATGCTGACCGCTGATCATTTAACATTATTTGAGGCATGTTGGGAATATGGCATTAGTGCCACAGAGAGGCTAATGAACGGTGAACATTACATGTAACAGAAAGATAGAGACAAATAGTGTTCTTTTGTTATATAATGAGGGCGTGGGGGAGGCATTGTGTCAGTTGGAAATATTAGTGGTAGAAGAATCAGAGGCAGATCCAGAGAAATGATGCATGATGGTCTAAGACGGTGGCTTGGAGGAATATCGCAAACACAAAAGTATCCAGAACACCAGTTGGCAAGACACTTAATTATGATGATGTAAAGAAGCATATTTGCACACATATGTTGCCAAGATATTTGATGCTTGTATATATATATATATATATATATATATATATATATATATATATATATATATATATATATATATATATATATATATATACAAGCATCAAATATCTTGGCAACATATGTGTGCAAATATGCTTCTTCACATGAGAGAGAGAGAGAGAGAGAGAGAGAGAGAGAGAGAGAGAGAGAGAGAGAGAGAGAGAGAGAGAGAGAGAGAGAGAGAGAGAGAGAGAGAGAGAGAGAGAGAGATGTGAGAGAGAAATAGTTCAAATCAAATAATAAACATACCTGGTGCTCCTGGCGATCCAGGCGGGCCTAACAGCCCTTCTCCTGTTTCTCCTTTTTCTCCTGGGGGTCCCCTGTGGCCTGGGAGAAGTAAACGCAAGCAATGAACGTTGCGATTAAACCAGCATTTTTAAATTGTGGCTTTTGAAGTCAGCATGGCAAAATGGATAAGAACGCATTCTTAAACATCCGGTGTGCTAATGCGAGATAAGAGGTTGAACCCTTACACTGGATAGTTGGACTAAAATGTAGACTTCTCGTCCTTTTCTTGGGAACGTAAATTATAAGTACCTCTGAAGTCGGAGTGGGTACACCTGATGGCGAGGGACAATAGTGATAGGAAAAGCTAATTCCCTCGCAAAATTCAATCCAGTTCTACTAGAAGTAGTGCGCATGGACTACGCTTGAGCTCAAAGCGAGCGAGCGCAAAAAAAACAAACTATTATCTGATCCGATATGTAGGGGGAACAACAAGCTTCCACCTGTTTCAACGTGCTTATTCAGCCTTGATTATAATTGAGGTGGTTTATAGCGCTGTCTTAGTTTCTTTTTTTTTTTCTTCTGTGTCAATTTGTTGACTTTCCTGTGAAGTAGATTTCATTCCTGTGACATCGGTTGGGAGTTTCGCCCGTGCGGTTTCCTGTCCTTCTCTTAGAGCTTTCGAATATATATATATATATATATATATATATATATATATATATATATATATATATATATATATATATATATATATATATATATATATATATATATATATATATAGAGAGAGAGAGAGAGAGAGAGAGAGAGACAGAGAGACAGAGAGAGATTTCTGCGCTCAAATCTTTCAGACTTAATGCTGCAAGTATAAAATGTTTCTACATTTCTCTGTCCACAATGATATTCCTTCAGTCTACAACATTCAGTTCTTTTAGATTGAATTCCTTTTTGTCTCTTAATCTTCTTCAAATGGTGTCTAATTGGTCATGCGTCATCCTGCAACAATGCGCCGTAGTAATTTGGAGGTTGCATGTTCGAATCCCTTTCGGTAACTACAGCTTTCAATTTTGTTGTAGTCTAGTGTGTCCTCGAGCCTCTATTTCTGTCTTCTACTTCTATAAGAGCCAACAAAACATGTATGTTTATTTATGAACTCGGCTTCTTCACGGATGACCTATTTGTGTTTCTTCTTGGACTTGCTCCCCATATGCCTTCTTTGTCTCTGCTTGAATCTATTCATTTAAAGTGGACAAACTAACATAATCTGTTGGATTTCGTATCGCTGACAACTGATGGGTGTTGCTTCATTTGCATTAGTTGTATGTTTGTTTGTATCTTGCGTAAATTTCTACTAGTTACTGTTTATTCTTTTTTTCCCCCATACATTTGTGTTACTTCTACGATTGTTGTTATCTTCCATACATTTCCTTTAGTTCCTATTTTTTGTTATCTTACGTACATTCTTATCCCCCATACAAGTGCATCAGTTCTATTTTTGTTCCTATCTTCCACACATGTAAATTTATTCTGTCTCTTCTTATCTACCATACGTGTGCTTTAGTTCTGTATTTGTACCTAACCTTCATACATTTGCATTATTGTTATCTTTGTTGTTGTAAGAGAAACGTTTAAACAGCTTTCATATGCGGTGTCAGCGAAGAATTCTTGGTATTAAGTGGCAAGACAAAATCACAAATACTGAAGTATTGGAAATATCAGGTTGTGTGACGGTTTATTCCATGCTCAGTCTTCGTAGACTTAGATGAATAGGACATCTTAGGAGGATGGATGATGGTAGAATACCAAAGGACATCTTTTTTGGTGAATTACAGATGGGTAAGAGATCTCAGGGTCGGCCTCTACTACGATACAAAGATGTGTGTAAGCGGGACATGATTGATACAGGTATTGATAATGCAAACTGGGAGCAAGTCACCGCTGAACGTGTTACGTGGAGGGCAAACATCAGAAATGGAATAAAGACAAAGGAGAAAATTATTGCAGATAAGTCACACACCGAGCGTGTGAGACGTAAGATGGTGCATGATGGTGGAAATGACCACGTGTTCACATGCACACACTGTGAACGAACATTTACAGCGCGAATTGGCCTTAACAGTCACATTCGCTACCGCCATAGGTAAAAGTAATACGCCTTTTTGAAGCACAAACTATCGTCTGTCAAGACGGCAAGATGCCAATGGGGATATGTTTGTTGTTATCCTTCATATGTTCTTATCCTCCAAAATGCGTATTAGTTCAATATTTGTTCCTATCCCACAAGCACTTGTATAAGTTCTATGTTTGTTCTTCTCCTACATAAATTTACATTGCTTGTTCTAATCCTCAATAATTTGCATTTGTTCTATGTTTGTTCTTATCCTCCAAACATTTGCATTAGGTCTGTGTTTATTCTTATCATCCCCACTTTTTAAATAGTTCTATGTTTATTTTTATTCCTCATACATTACTATTATTATTTTGGATACAGTTGAATCTTCCTCTATGCGCATAATTATCAAATGCTTTGCCAGCTTTGCACGGTCGATAATGCTTCTCCTTAAATTGCGATCTGTGACGGCCTGATCAATTCAAGCGTATACTCCCTTCCATGCCATGACACAAGACTGTCCAGAACTTTCTCTCACTGTCTTCCTCTATCTCTCTTTCCACAAATCTTTCTGGTTCTCACGTGTTCCAGTTTTCGTCTTCTCACAATCAGGCCAAAAATGATGTCTGCCTCCTTGTGATGTTTGTGATAAGTTGTCTTTGCAACTTAGCCTCTCTCAAAATGTCCAGATGACTCTTTCTGGCTGTCCAAGGAATTTTCAGCATTATTCTATAAAACCACGTCACTAAAGCTTCTTTGTATTTTTTGTAACTTATTTACCAATTGTCCAGGATTCGCAGCTGTATGTTAAAACTGGTTCTATGTAACATGCAAGAATTTTTTGCCTAACTTCCAATGACACGTATTTATTGCAATTGCATAAAATGTTCTTCAATTGATGGAATATAAATGCCATATTCTGATCTTTATCTTTGTGATGCATCTCCCATCTGATGTTATTCATGTTCACTCCATGTGTTATCCATATTTTAATTTCTGCACGTGCCCCACTATATACACATTTGTCAAAAGTCTGTTGTTGAAACAGATTTGTTGTGCTCGAAGTTTCCGACCCACACAGAACCGATGGTTTTGTCAGTGCTTTATGTACATACCCTTGGTGCAAAGGTCTTTCAAACAATAACTTAATATTGAAAATAATAAGACTGGTTGTTAATTCAAATAAAACTGAGGAAAATGAAATATGGTGGGCGTGCAAAAATATATTCCGTTACGTTCGTGGTTCGCTTAGAAATCAAGTTTAGTCCACACACAAGCTACTCCTTCTAGTGCATTGTACTGATTTTTGCGTGTGGATTAACTTTCCCTATCATCAGTGTCCATCGCTTTCAGGCGAACATACTCCGACTTCAGAGGTACTTGTAATTTACGTCCCCAAGTCAAGGACAAGAAGTCAACATTTTAGTCCAACTGACCAGTGTAGGGGTTGAACCTCCTAGCTCTTGTAGTTTCTTCTTATCCCCCTCCTTCTCCTTCTCCTCCCCCTCCTTCTTCTTCTTCTTCGTCGTCGTCTTCTGTATGTGAGGGAGATAGCTAGATAGATAGATAGATAGATAGATAGAGAGAGAGAGAGAGAGAGAGAGAGAGAGAGAGAGAGAGAGAGAGAGAGAGAGAGAGAGAGAGAGAGAGAGAGAGAGAGAAATCAAATCAAATCAACTTTATTTTAAAAGGGTAACAAGAGAGAGAGAGAGAGAGAGGAGAGAGAGAGAGAGAGAGAGAGAGAGAGAGAGAGAGTGTGTACACCTCAAATATTCTGCGGAGTGGCCTCATGTTAGTTTGGTAGTGCATCTGCGTGATAATGAAATAAAAGGAAAACTGACAACTTTGTGTAAATGAGACTGCATAACTCGTGAACTATCTTTCATTACCTAGGCTCCAAGATTAAATTTAATTTACCTTCAGGTCCAGGTGGACCATGTGGACCTGGCAGCCCATGTAATCCAAGGAAGCCCCTGTCTCCAGGAGGCCCTGGAAGTCCTCTTTCACCTGAGGCAAAAAAGGTAAACATGGTTAAAAGGTAAAGATTTGGGGATATAAGCAGCAGAAAGAGCTGGACCATTTGTTTATAAGAAAATAAAATATAATGAGAATCATGCAACTGCACCGACATTAAGAGCAAAAGCTGACTTTCATAAGATTAACAATAATTCTGTAAACAATAGGGCACTAATGATTTATACAGAAAGTTATTGTGAATAGCCCTAAGACTTAGTCAGCAACTGGTCTAGAATCCAAGCTCCGGCAGGCGAACAAGTAAAGCATTGTTTTGCTGATCCGGCAGCTTCTGCAGCATGTCGTATTCCAGATGTAGGGGTGTTACCTTCCCGCTAGAGTAAACTAGGCAGGCCAAAAGTGGGATCGTGCTGCATGGGCAACACATGGTCTCTACAATTAAGCCCAGGTTGTGTGCTATGGAGAGGTAAAACTTGATCCCTGGTCCCCTCATAGGCTATATATATTAAGACTTGTTTGAAGCACAATGTAATACACTATAATGTGTCAAGCCGCCAATGTGCGATTCATTCAGTCATTGTGAATAATAATTATTCATTATTGCTCCTATATTGAGCCACTTCAATAATTATTATGTGATTGTCATTATGATTGTGATTAATTCTTTATGTCCCACACAACGCACCGCGCGTAATAGGCTATTATTCATGTGTACCAATCAAGGCAGAAGACAATGTTTTAAAACAATGAAATACATTTCAGTATTATACGAGGGTGAGTTAATAAGTAAGTCACAAATGGCTGTAGAAAAATAGCTAAATATGATAAAAACTTGAAACCAGTTTATTTTTATACATACATTGTCCCTTTATTTCTCAACATAATTTCCACCAACATTGATGCACTTATCCCTTCGTTTTATCAGTCCTCCCAAAACGGCTGCATAGAACTGCGTGCTCTGTTTTCTAAACCACGTTTTCAGTTTACATTCAACTTCGGCGTCACTCGCGAAATGTCTCCTGCCAAGGTGGGTTTTCAGTGGACTTAGCCCCTAGCGATTTCCCGTAAAGCGGTGCATAGCTAGGTAGAAAAAGGTTACGCAGGCGAGTCAATAAGTAAGTCACACAGTTCTGTGGGATGGCAGGTAAATGAAAACAAAGCACGCTGTTCTATGCAGACGGTTTGAGAGAACTGATAAAACGATAGGATAAATGCATCAATGTTGGTGGAAATTATGTTGAGAAATAAAGGGACAATGTATGTATAAAAATAAACTGGTTTCAAGTTGTTATCATATTTACTTATTTTTCTACAGCCAATTGTGTCTTACTTATTGACTTCGTCTCGTACTTCAGTTCAAAACATGACGTCCATTTTAAATTAACAAATAAGCATTGGTATATGCTGCTACACCCACATTTGTAGAGACAAGCAAACTCGCACAGGTAATGGGGTCAGTATCGGGCCAGTCCCGTTTACTTCCCAAGTCATGTCATGGGACCCATTTTAGACTGGGTCAACCTGGGGGACAAGTCAATTAGCCTCCAATGATGTGTGGATGAAATCATGTATGAAAGTGAGTCACAGAAGGGTGGAATGTTAGACGGGCCTGCGTGCCCAATTCTTAACCCTTTGAAAATAAAGTTTGTTCGTTCGTTCTTTTTCTGTTTCTTACTCTCTCTCTCTCTCTCTCTCTCTCTCTCTCTCTCTCTCTCTCTCTCTCTCTCCGCGTCCCTCTGTCTCTTTCTCTTGTGTGTCTCTCTCTGTGTCTCTCTTTCTCTGTCTCTCTCTGTGTCTCGCTGTCTGTCTGTCTCTGTATCTCAATCTCTTTTCTGGACCTTATCCTGAAAAGTAGCATAGAACCCCCCCCCCCCCCCCCCCCCCCCCCAACCTCATTACAAACTGTCCTACATTTTGTTATCTCACCCAGCGCTATCGCTGTCCTCATATCAATGACTCTCTTCTCCGTGTTATGTTAGTTCTCCCTCTATTTCCTTTGCCCTGCTGGCTGCAGACAAAGAACTTTCTAGTGATACTATTCCCAGCTTGTCTCAGTGCGTGTCATATCCAGTGTCAGCGTTTTGTCCCCAACTCTTGATTCCCGGTGTTTGCTTTATTCTACTCACAACTCCAGATTGGTGATTTTGTTAGACCATCTTAATCTTTATATTACGTGCAGACACCACTTAATGATTGCTTGTAGTCTATTAGTAATTAGACATCAATCAATGACTGTCTGTAGTCTATTAGTAATTGCTTTAGTTGTTTTTCATGTGTATAATTCACGCAGTAGTACTGATTTATCACTACGGTTAGATATTCTAGGTCTTGTGTTACGTATAATTTATTTTGAACCACTTTCACTGCAATAGATATAGACTGTATTTTTAATGACTGTGCAGTGTTTGAATACAATGCCTATCCAAGTTTTGTATTCACCCTCTGTAAAGTTCATGCAATATAATAGGTAAATATAAAACTTGGACCGGCAATATTTTCAAACACTGCACAGTCATTAAAAATAAACCATGTATTAGCATAAGTGCTCCAGTCTCTCCTCACGTATCACAAAAGGAACATATTAGCACAGTGCACACATTCAATCAGGATAAAAATATTTATATAACATAAGTTTATACAATTTCTATTGTTTGTAGTTGCGATCTGTAATGGTACTTCTAGCAAGATCTTAGTCATCTCTGCCTAGGAAAGCAAGGATCACAGAAACTATAAGTAAATGAGACTACCTGGAGATCCAGGGGACCCGACTCGCCCGTGTTTGCCCGGTCGACCAAGACCGGGTGGCCCTGGAGGTCCCATTAGACCCGCTGTCAACTCTTCAAGCTGCTCTGTGAACATCAGTAGAAATGTTTGGGAATAGCAAGCTTCAATCTCTGATAAATAACACACAATAGAAACATTGGGGAATAGGTAGCATCAATCTATGATAACTTTGTATTTTCACCTTCTTTTCCCTCGTCACTCTATTCATGTTTACGTGATATGAGATCCTCCTGGTCAGGATTGTATATGTGCTTGGTATTATTGTTTGTCATCAGAATCTAAACACGCCTCTTTGTGTCATTACATATTGCAATATACTGCCACAGCCAAGATCTTTCTTATCCAGTATCATATCCTTATATCAGAATAAGAAAATCAATACAAGACAAGGGTTAAGGAAAAATGAATTGGAGGTATCAGAAACATAAACACAGGAATGATAGAAGCCCTGGAATAACATGGTTCTGACAACACAACTCAGTTGTGTTAAAACATTTACAGTGCAGGGTATACCCCTAACCGACCTGAAAACATCAATATTTACATTACTGAAAAGAAAGATAGGAGCAACAGAATGTTAAGATTTCAGAACGATCAGATTGATGCATAACAAAATAAAAACACTGCTCAAGATCAAACATGGAGGAATATAAAACAACATAGAATCAACACAGAAATAAAAAATGAACAGTTTTGATTTCGACAAGAAATTAACAAAAAGGAAGAAGTATTTTGTATAAAAACGCCAGGTGAAAATACACAGAAGTTCAAATATAAATCTATTTTGAATAACGAAAACACAAAATTAGATTACACAATTCATTGTTTAACTTATTTCGCTGCATCTCAAAAGGTGCATACTGTAGAATTCACACAATTCACACTAAAGTAATAAGATAGATAAATCCTTCAAATTGAAATATACGAGTGGAAGTCATTAAGTGCCAAGAATTTAATGAATAAATTTATAAAATTACAATAGTGTGAAGCGAAACTTTGTGTGTGTTGTTTCTCAACATAGTTCCCCTGCCCGGCAACACGTTTGGTCCACCTGACCACTACTAGCTTGTTGATGTCGTCTAGGAAAACGTTTTGGGTGTGGCCTGAAACCCATTTTGCACCACCTCCATTATCTCGTCATCTGCAACCATCTGACCCCCGCAAATGTTCTTTCTAGGGTACAAACAAGTGAAATTCTGATAGCGCCAAGTCTGGACTGGACTGTATGCTGGAAGTGTCCATGCCTAAAATTTGGTGGTATGTAATGGGTACATCAGGTTGTTCTTTTATTGCCCCTTCCTTAGCTAATAGGCCAGCTCTCTCGTTTCCGGGTACTCCAGGTACTCCACAGTGTGATTGTATCCACTGTATCGTGACCTTACGCTGGCTGTCAAGTTCAGAAAGTAGTGTCCGTAGTACTGTACTGGCAATTTTTCAGACAGGAGAGCCTCGAGTACTAATTTTGTATCTGTCATTAGCACCAGAGGCTGTGTACCATGACTGGTATTTAGTAATTTCTCCGTTGCCATCTTGATTGCCTGGATTTCTGCATCATAGTTATGGCAGTACTTTCCTGTTGGTACTCAGGCCGTGTCCCTATTATTATATGGGTATTCTATAAATCTGGATGTCTTGGCCACATGGCATGGACGAGACAGGAACACTGAGCTGATCCACGACTCTGGTGATCGAGTGAAATGGCGAGTCATGACCGCCCACGCTTTCCGGCATGGCACATGATTTATTGATTGATATACACTTCCGCCGGTCTCCCTGGTTTTGATTGATTGATTGATTTAGGAGCCGATATCACAGCATTCGGGGCATTCCCATAAGCGCTCCGTCCCCATCCTCAGCAGCCAGCGAAGGAGTTCCAACACCAATAGTTCCAGTAGCAATCTGATTATATGTCCGTCTCGCCTTTCCTCTGAGCGTCGAGCGTCGGCCAGATGCCCTCGGTCTCCCTGGTCTAGGCGTTAACGACTTTCTCCGTAATCTCGTATATCCACGTAGGGTAACGCAGCTGCGCGAGATTCAGTAGCGGATCGCGTCGAGCTAGTTACATACGGGGGTATGTGAGCCGGTCGCTCAAAAAGCATTGGCAGACTACAGAGCGTAACCTTGCCAAGAAATCAACAACAGCGGTGAAATGCTGGTGTTGACAGCGATATTCTGTAATAGGATATGCGAGGGAAAAAAAATATAAACTCCCACGCCTCCATTTCGAACAGCATTTCGTGCTGATCCATCTGTGTAGACTCGGATGCAGAGGTCCTGTGGTTATTCGTCATCAAGGAAGCTGAGAGTGGCTGTTCTGCGCTGTAAACTATTCTATTGTTCTTTGTCAAATATTTCTTTCACTTTTGTCTCGATTTGTAGTGATATTCTGTGCTCCTCTTTCCATGGAGTTTGTTCTGGAATAGTTTTCAAGGGGATACCACTGCGGGCAGATCAGTGGTTTCTCTGCAGAGTCGTTTGGCCTGGTGGAAAAAACTGCTTCTTTTCAACCGCCCCATAGCTAAGTTTTCAAATCTCTTCTACATAGGGTGGCCTGACACGCTGAGGAACTTTTATGCTTGTATTAGCGTTTTCGTATCTCTGCGTTCTCTATGTTAATATCTCCTCTCTGCTGCACTTTCGCTCTGTTGTACCTCCGCTCTGTTGCACTTTCTCTTATACTTTACTTCTAATGTGCTCAATCTCTGTTGTATTTATAATCTTCAATGCTAAAATATCCCGCAACCCGGGGTTCACTAAATCACGCATTCTTATCTGCACCTGTTCCTTCCATATCTTCTTGTTGCAGCTCATATTTTTTCTTCCTTTCTGTATTTGTCTTATACAGAATTTATTTTATGTGCGCATGCACGCTTGTGTGAGTGTATTTATTTATTTACTTTCAACAAAACTTGATATTTACAAACTTGATGTATGGGAAGTAAACATACACACTATATATTATGTAAAACATAACAAAACAGGATTCATAGACATGCAACTATGAGGCGGAGAATACGATTACCTCTTAGGATCTTGTAGCATATATCTCTGACTTCAGAATCTGAAACGCTTCGGCCCTGCAGAAATATGAGATATTTATAGATATGCAACAATAGTATTGATTACCCTTTATGCAGTGTAACACGAAAAAAAAAAACAAATGAGCAAGTCCAACAAGAGGCAAACAAAAGATTAGAGAAATTAGACGTAGACACTCAAACTATGAGAAGAAATAAATTAGAGAACTTGGCGACAACTGGCAAGCTTGAGGGGAAAAGGACAGGGGGAAGGCATGGAAATAAATATCTGGATGGCTTGATCACATGGCATGGTCAGGACAAGAACACGGAGCTGATCCACGACTCTGATGATCGCGTGAGATGGCAAAACATGACCGGCATGATGATGAATATATCACGACATTCTGCTTTCCAGACTTGCAACTTCCTTCAAAACAGAGACAGTATGTTGGTATATCAGGAATTGTACATTGTTGTTCTGTTCGTTTGCTCGCTGTGAAATTGAGCGTAGTCCATTCAAGTGCTACTATTACTATAAGATAATTGGTACTACTAATGATTTGAGTGAGGGTTAGCTTTCCCCTTGTACCGGTGTCTCTCGTAATTATGCTAACCCACTGCGACTTCTGCAGTACTTGAAATTTACGTCGCTAAGTCAAGAGAATTGTGCATGTGATTATATGTAAAGTCAATTATGAAAAGTCACTTGCTTAATCTGAGATTGGTTATTTCATATCTGTATATATGAGGACAGGTAGAGCATGAAGAGATGATGCAAGTCTGCCATGATTGCTAGTTGTTTTAACACACACACACACACACACACACACACACACACGCGCGCGCGCGCGCGCGCATATGAAGCTATATAGAAGTATTGATAACCTCCAGTCGCAAACACACGCAGAGAACCAGATTTCAAGGAAAGACGTTACTAACTCAACAACGAGAATTGATGGTGATGAATTCTTCTGAGGGTGATGTGGTCATCTACACTAATGGGTCTTTTGATCGACATGTGAGAAGCTCATGGATATTTTACAGACAGAGGGAGAGATGTGAAGGAAGACTGCGGTGCCTTCGCCTTGATTGAACATTATAGATCATGGCAGTAACTAAAGCAATAGCCTGGCTGGAGACACAGACCTTCACACAGACAGGTTTTTTCAGTGACTCAATCAGTATATTCAGGAAGATGTGGATAGGCTGGGCAAGAAGGCAGTTTGTGGAGTATCTAAGGACGTCAAAAATGACAAACAACAGCTTCATTATTGTGCCAGGCTATACGAGTATACACTGAAATGAACAAGCTAATAGGCCCGAGAGTGGGCTACTGTAGCAAGTGGACGAACAAAATACCAGATGCTCTCAGAGAGGTATGACAACTAAACGATTCAGCAAAATTGTCATTCGCTGCTTCTCTCTGACTCATCACCATATGTCCTACCAACATGTGCAAGATTGATGCCTCGCCAGAGATCTAGGTGTTTGGTGTTCTAGATCAACTCTGATGATGATTTTCTTTTCCTTCATGCTACCTTCTCAGTCCATTCAGTATAATATCTCTAGTTCTGCCTCTGGCTCTTTTTTCATTGATCTTTCCAGTCGTCACGATGTTTTCCAGTGCCGTTCCTCTGCCTATTTGTCCGATTTTCTTCCGCTGTCTTCCTCTATCTCTCTTTCCACAAATCTTTCAGGTTCTCACAACATGTTCCAGCATTTGTCTCCCCATACTGTGGCCACAAAATGATGACTGCCTCTTTCAGATGCTTGTGATAAGTTGTCCTTGCGACGTAGCCTCCCGCAAAATGTCCAGATTGCTCAATTTGGCTGTCCAATACATTTTCAGCATTCTTCTATGAAACCACATTTCCAAGACTTCTATGGATTTTGTCGCCTGTTAACTAACTGTCCAGGACTCGAAGCCGTATGTTAAAACTGGTTCTATGTAACATAGGGTGACATGTCTATGTAACATTTCGAGGGACACTGCTAATGGTTAAAGCTAATCTCCACGCAAAAATCAGTCCATTGCACTAGAAGTTGTAACAAGTGTATGGACTACATTTGAGTTCAAAGCGAGCGAGTATATATCCATTAGAATCAGTCCGTTTATACTTCTTAGATTTTCTACGAGCAGTATGAAGATCCCCTGCCGGCTTGCTATGCCAATCGCAAGTTTAGAACAAACATCTGACCATAGGGAGTCCATCCCCTATGGCGAGCCATATCCCCGTTAGCCCATGACCTCGCGGTCATGGTTTCCCAGTCTACACCACGTGGAGGTGGGGCTGACTTGTGTAGTCTGCAGGGGTCATCGGTAGGCTACTAGTTTTCTCTTTTCACCCCTCCTTGGAGAGGCTAGCCCATCCTAACCCTGCTGGTTGCAGGGCCAGAACAGAAATGAGATTCCTGGGATAATACTCAATGCATCAAGAAGAGATAAGATCAGAAATTAAGAAATCAGGACTAAAGTGGGGGTTATAGCTGCACTAGATTTTATTAGAAGGCAGCAAGTCAAATGGTTTGGCCATGCAAGTAGGTTACCAACTAACAGTATACCACGACAAGCAATGATGTACAGACCAGAGGGAAGCAGAGAAAGAGGCCGACCACGTAAACGATGGACGCAGAGAATAACAGAGTCCATAGGAATATCGATGCATGGAGCCCATAAGCCGGCACTCTCCCGCTGTTTATACTTCACCTCGACACCGCAAGGTACAAGAGGAACATGAGATGAGATGAGATTACACACACACACACACACACACATATATATATATATATATATATATATATATATATATATATATATATTATATATATATATACACACACATGGTAAGACATATGTTGACCATAATCGCCTAAGATATGAATATGCAAAAGAGTCACATGACACGTGTTATACTCACTGGTTGTCCAGGCATTCCGGGCATGCCTGGTTGACCTGTCGGCCCTCGCTGGCCTACTGGGCCAGGTGGTCCCGGTAAACCAGGTATTCCTGGCACACCTTGCGACCCTTGAGCTCCTGGTTTGCCAATGGCCCCTCTTTCACCTGGCTGCCGAGAGGAAAACATAATTATTATTAAAAATAAATACCAAATGGCAACAAGTATCACTATAAACGAAAATCAAAATATTGCATGTATCTTTGTAGTCAGTTAGTATTTTTAGCCTTACTAGTTCCGAAATGCAAAAATAACATTATTTAATTAGTGCTTTTAACAAAAATATAGTTTTGAAATTGTTTGTAACTGTTTTAGTAAACGCATGCATAAATCTTTATCTTTATAAGATTGATTAGTTTTCTCTGGAGTATATGGTCACACACAGAAAGGACATGACAGACTGAGAACAGGATAGAGAGATAGTCGAGGTGTTCACTAACCATGCCCTGGGAACCTGGGATACCTTCTGGTCCCTAGAAAGGATAGTGAAAAATCTGATGCAGAAAGTGTTCAATGAAAATAATATAACAGATTACACAAGCATTATCGCATTCATAATATTAACATAATTGAGTGCACAACACGACAATGTAACCACATAAAAATAGACACGCATAGTTATAAATAACTAGCAAGTAACATAATTAACGTCTCTTTTCGACTTCAGTTTTCATTAATTGATTGGAAGAGTTGTTTATTGTTAGACTATCAAAACTGGTTACTGCCTTCTACCGCTGCTGCTGCTGATAAAGCAGCTGCTGATGCTTTACTGCCTTCACGCTGCTTGTTCTTCTTCTTGTTCTTCTTCTTGTTCTTCTTCTTGTTCTTCTTCTTGTTCTTCTTCTTGTTCTTCTTCTTCTTCTTCTTCTTCTTCTTCTTCTTCTTCTTCTTCTTCTTCTTCTTCTTCTTCTTCTTCTTCTTCGACTCCTCCTCTTTCTCCCTCTTCTTCCTACGCCTCTCCCTTCTGTTCTTTACTTCTTCGTCCGCCTCTACTTCTTCTTCCTCTTCCTCCTCTGCCTCTTATTCTGAACTGTCTAATCTTCTGTAACACTTATAACGAATTACCTCCATGTGCCTTTCAGCTGATATGTCAAATCTTCACACTTCATTCCCATCTGTTGTTGCAGAAAATATACATGCTCACGGTTCTCTGACGTTTGTTGTCCTCTCTGTCCCAATCCATAAAGGGTTTAATTGCTTCAGCATTTGCAGAACTATGCTGGGTCTTCGTCAAATTGAGATTAACTAAAACAATTACCAATAGAATGCAAACATTCATTAATTGGTTCCGGTGTAGAATTTTTTTTTTTTTTTCGGGTTTCCATCCTGTTTCAGGATATTGCGGTCAACACCAACATCTTTCAGCTGTATGTTGGTTCCTAGGCTAGATTACGCTCATCAGCATGCCACGACTTTCTGAGTTACCGGCTCCATATTCTCATAAGTCACTGTCGCGAATCGAATCGCTTTCAATTTTCGTGCCCTCACGTCAACCACGAGAGTATTCGGGGTTACGGAGAAAGCTGCTAACCCATCGACCAAGGAGGACGGCGTTCCGGTGTAGAATAGAATGATTAAAATGCTATAACAGAATCACCAATGTGGAGCTCATGAAGAGAACTATACACATCTCAGTTAATGGAGAGGTGAAGAAAAGACACTGGCGATGGATAGGACACATATTGAGAAAGCATAATAGTAATAAAATCTTCAGTATAGAAAGCACAAGGCAAAACAAATAGCGGGAAACTTAAAAACACATAGACAAGAGGTAGATATGAATAATAAGGAGAGAACATGTCAGTAGCTGCAGAAAACAGCAAAGGACAGGAGAAAATGGTGAGAGTTTGTAGAGCTTCAACGTGTCCTTGGCAGCTAAAAGGCAAAAGAAGAAAGACGAAGAAGAAGTAAAAACAATGAAAATTAAAGTGAAATGTGAGACATGTGTCAAATGATTCTGTATTTAATAATACAAATAATAAACTATTGGCATGTACAATAATCAACATATTGTTCTAAAAACTGATTGTACAACTGAAGTTCTGAGTAGATTGTCACGATTTTCCACATGTACACAACTCTCTTAAGTCTGGCTGAACATTCTTCTAGAGCGATGACAAGATATATCATGAGCCTTTTGCAAATGTTTAAGAGTTTTTCACGGGGTTTTGTGGACTCCTTGTTGTCCGTGGACCATACTTTAAGGAACATTGAACTAGGTAAATTGCACTTCTAAAAATTCAAAAAGGTGGTACGCTTGGGTCCAACTGAAAGCCCCTTCCAGTGAAATATGGTAAAACAAATAGTTCACAATATATACTGTACATGTTTACTTGCTCAATGCATTATTTCACTTATTTCTCATTTACTGCCCGACTTCATTGTCCACTCATACACACAGTTTATTATTTATTTACTGCATAATGTAATAAATTATTTACTATACTATAATTGTAACCACATACTTCATTACTTATTTATAGCTTATTTTTTTCACTCCTCACACCCTTAATATAATAGGTCCGCCACTCACACATTTCATTACTACACCGGTCAGTTGGACTAAAATGTTGACTTCTCGTGCTTGACCAGGGGACGTAAATTACAAGAACCTCTGAAGTCGGAATGGGTCCGCCTGAAGGCGAGGGACACTGGTAATAGGGAAAGCGAATCCACGCGCAAAAATCAATCCAGTACACTAGAAGTAGTAGCACGTGAATGGGCTATGCTTGAGTTCAAAGCTAGTGAACTAAAATTACATTTACAACTAATGCATTATCCACGACTCTGGTGATCGAGTGAGATGGCAGAACATGACCGCCCACGCATATCGGTATGGCACATGATGGATGGATGGAATGCATTATGTTGGAAGTCAAGAGATGTTGAGAAGGATTATCAACAACAGCAGTTGAACATGCACTTGATAATGATGATACGTGAATGCATACAATGACATACTAAAACATTTATATACTAAGACATGCGCCTGTTAATACTGATTCATAAACATACATTCATTCACACATACTTACAAAACCATACATACACACATAAGGTGTAGTATGACCTATGGCCCTGGAAAACTCAAAGTAGCATGTTAATTAGTTTGCCTGAAGGTACAACAATGCATGTGCAGAACAGGCAGTTACTTCTGATATAAATAGCTAAACTACTAAACAAAACTGCAACACAAAACTACACATTTAGCGAATGAACTGTAAATAATATTACATTTAACCGCAGGCACCTTGACGTCTTCACAGGTGATAGTTCACATTGTGCTTAAAAACACACGATAACTACAACCCATAGTGGTAGCGAATGTGACTGATCAGACCAATTCGAGCGGTAAATGTTATTTCACAATGGATGCATGCGTACACATGGTCATTTACACAATCACGCATCGTCTGATGTCTCATATGTTGAGTATGTGACTTATCTGCAACCATCTTCTCCTTTGTCTTTATTCCATTTCTGAATGTAAGTCAATACATAAATCTTGTTTTGCTTGTATTTTTTTTTTAAACAGTGAAGCTTATACAAGAGATAACTTTGCAACCACAGACATTAAATTTCAAGCGAACGAAAGAAACAGATCAAGAACTTGCTTGTTTAAATGAAGTGAACAATAACGCATGCATTCATATACGCACAAAGTCAACGAAGCCATACAACAGGAGAAATAATTATGTACTTTAAATTAGCTATCAAGTCAAGTAGTATTAAAACTTAATGGATCGGAAGAGACGGGGTGATACAAGTGAAAATACTTCCCGAGCAAGCATATTTCCCTTGGCAACATATGGGTGCAATATGTGGATATTTGATACACTAGATGAAAAGCATATATCTGTCTCTGAATATAACTGTTTCAGAAGAGTACTAACATCGATTTGACAGAAAGGAGAAATAGATGAATCCATCATGCGCTGAATATTGAAAAAAGGCATAAAAAGCCAGACGGAAAGATACAAGATCTTCCCCGATCATGAAGGACAAGGATAATGTCAAGTTCAAGGTGCGATGTAGCAGATACGTCTGTTGTTCCCGAAGTTGATGTAGTTGTTTGTGAAGGACAGTTTGTAGAATAAATACAAAAAATAATATCATGTTAAAAAAGAAAGACATACATGTCAAGAAAAGATAATTATGGAGGAATGTGTACGGGTGAGGTGGGGAAGAGAAAGATCACAACGTAATTGGATTCGAGTGGCGATAGATAATTTACAGATACCAGCAATAGAGGCAGGCTATCTGTGTCTTTTAATGTAGAGACAATTCGAAAGATTGTTATAGGGGAAAAGTTCTACTCGCACAGTCGTCTAGACAAATGAAACAAATAGCATAAACTTCATCCTGAAATAAGAACAAGAGATTTCTTATTGTCACAAGAAGTGCCACCCTTTCCGAGAGAATGAATGAAATAGAATACATTCACCCTGAAATGAAAACAACGGGAGAGTTCTGATTATCACAAATAGTGCCCCCTTTCCGAGAGAATGAATGAAATAGCATAAACTTCACCATGAAAAAAGAACAAGAGATTTCTGATTGTCACAAGTAGTGCCTCCCTTCCGAGAATGTTGCAGCCACTTTATTTCTTGTATTCTGCTTGGTTCATCACGTCCAAGTGCCTTTCTCCTGTGTCTATTATCTAGTTCCAGGTGAGTAACATCACTGTTCGTTATTCACACCAATTATTAAGTGCAGTGCTGAACGGGGAGACTAACGATTTCGTTCCAAGGCCTTGCTTGTGTCACACCTGTATTCCAAGGCCTTGGTTGTGTCACACCTTTACTTCTTCTGTTCACCATTGAGGTTGTCTATTTTTATCAAAATGTACTATCATCACTGCAAGCCTGACCAGTTCACAGATGCTCACAAATCCGTGACAGAATGTCTCCGAGTGTGTGATCAATGATCGTGCCTGTTCAATTAAACACGCAACAATTGGTCTTCTTCTCGCCTCCCAAGCCAATATTTTACGCTTTAGGAAGTAACAATATTGAATCACTGGTTCTTCTTCCCCATGTGCATTGTCATGAGCTTCTAACTATACTTGCTTGCTTGTGTTCATTGGCTTGAGCTCCAACGCAAAGTCCTGTATGTCGGATGAAGGCATCCTGTTGACCAACATCAGTGTGATGTCATACAGGACCTGAGGTTTGCGTGAGTATCCGTTATCCCATGTCTGGCTTATTGGTGTGCAGACTGGTGGTTCCTCGCCGTACACGCAGACACTCTCCGACTTCGGAGGAATCGGCGATCCTACTGACTTTAGCCAGGACCCCGAAGGGACCTGTTGCCCAGGACGCTCGACGAGGACGCGCCAATAAGTCTTGGCCAGTATATAATCCGGCCCTGGTGCCTTGGAAACACCTCTGCGTCCCGCTTCTAACTATACAATCCTCTCCGTCATCGCATATTTTTTAAAGAAATTGTTGCTGCTTATATTAGTATTTGATTCCCAGCTGTTAAAGTTTATAGTTGATTCCCATGATTTGAAATTAATATGTGATTCCTAGCTGTTGAAGTTAATATTTAATTGCCAGCTGTAGAAGTTAATATATGATTTCCAGCCGTTGAAGTTAATATGTGATTCTCAGCTGTTGAAGTTAATATTTGATTCCCAGCCGCTGAAGTTAATATGTGATTCCCAACTGTTGAAGTTAATATTTGATTTCCAGCTGTTGAAGTTAATATTTGATTCCCAGTAGTTGAAGTTTTCCAAACACACCATTCTCTGATTTCCCCTGCCCGTTTTATCTAGTATCGTCCCCAAAAGGATAATAGATCTATTTCTGTTGATGTCTGTCATAAAGTTCATATCTCTTTACCTTGGTGTCTGTGACGAGTGATTTAGTAATATCTGCAACTTTAAATATCTCAACATTTGTTTTCTTCTATGTCCAGGACATTTCTCTATAAAACTACATCTCCACTACATTCCTTTTCATCACCAAGTATTTATTCGTTGTCCATTATACTTCCATAGAGAATTACAGGGTACACACTTTCCATACAGTGGGATATTTGTTATTTGTGATGGACGTTTGTATGTGTGATACTGGATTAGTGATTTATTGCTGGAAAACAGGAACAGCACATGGCACAATGCTTAACAATTATTTATATGATAAAGCTAATCACAAAACAAACCAAAAAAAAACAAATAAACAAATAAAAACAATAATATGAAAATCGAATTAATTGGCCTAGTAAATGAAACCAATTAAACCACACAAAAAAAAGAAAACACTCAGCCATTTATACTAGAAAAACAATATTTACACCAAACATAAATTTTAAAAAGAAATAAATAAAACCACAACAATTATAGCAGCAACTTACAGGCAGGCCGGCGATGATTTTTTGTTCTGTTTCTGTCGGGTAGCTAGTTATGTAACCCTGTAAATATACCCAATAGGATAGTTAAAGTAAATGTACCCAATAGTATAGTTACATTACATATACCAAATAGTATAGTTACAGTAAATATACACAATAGTATAATTAAAGTAAATATACCCAATAGTAAAGTCACAGTATGCGAGTTAAGAGGGTGCCAAAGCAAATACCACTTTATCGTGTAAAGTGTTAAGCCTTCACACATTCTAGACCACACAATGAGATGCAGTGGCCATCTCCCTTTCTCCTCACCTTCATTCCCCAGACAACCCCTCTGCATTTCTAAACATTATTGTGTACCGATTTTATGTAGCTGGGTCGATCGGAAGCTGTACTGATTAAAAAAAAAAAAAAACGTCCATGCCGAGGATTGAACCCAGACTACTGTCTTGGCAAACACGGGCAGCACCCATTATACTAGAGCTACAGCAACTTTCCTGTATGTCACAATCAGCATCGAATGGCTTTTCTCGTGCAGAGCTTTTCCCCAACATCATCATCATCATCATCATCATTAAGCGCCATGCCAGCTGGCGTGGGCGTTCATGTCTCTCCATATATCTCGGTCTTTGGTATTCTGGATCAACTCTGCTGATGATATTCCTCCATGCCACTGTCTCAATCCATTCAGCATCCTTTCTCTTCGTCTGTCTCTGCCTCTCTCCCTGCCTACTTGTAAAGTAAAGTAAAGTAAATGACCGCTTTTGCACGCTTTAATGCTCTAGGAGCATATGGTGCTTAACTCATATTTTTATCGACCAATCGTCTCTTCATGGGTGATGTGAGACACCGGTCTGTTAGAGTAAAATGTTGACTTCTCGTCCTTGATTTTGAGAC
The DNA here is from genome assembly GCA_014155875.1 of Cepaea nemoralis. Lineage (NCBI taxonomy): Eukaryota > Metazoa > Mollusca > Gastropoda > Stylommatophora > Helicidae > Cepaea > Cepaea nemoralis. The sequence goes on along the minus strand of JACEFZ010017030.1, from coordinate 151,666 downwards.
GTAAATTACAACTACCTCGGAAGTCGGAGTCGATTCGCCTGATGGCGAGGGACACTGGTAACAGGGAAAACTAATCCACAAGCAAATTCAGTCCAGTGAACTAGAAGCATTATCATGTGTATGGACTACGCTTGAGTTCAATAGCAACCGATGGAAATAAGATTAATAAAAAGAAACCACATCTGCTTTCACGCTCATCTTAATTTGTTCGTGCACACTCCATGATTCACTTCCACACAACAGAGCATATTTTACACAACGTTTCATTACTGACTTTAAATGTTCGTGACTTATTACATAACATACCTTTCAATTTTCTGAAATGCAGTTTTCGCTTGGTCTGATATAGTCTTAATCTATGCCAGGCAACTTTCAAAAGATGTTATTACTGCCCTTAGATGTTTTAAATTATTGTCCTGATTAAGCAGTTTTTTCCTTCTTTTGTAATATCACATTTTGATTTTACCTTTTTCTTTGATAAAACTAGTTTCTGTTTTAATGATATTCACAGAGATCCCCCTTTTTGCACTCTCCTTTACCACCATGGCTAAAAAATGTTTCCGATCTTATGTGTTTTCAATCGCAGACGCCGTCTCATCTGCTTATGTCGTATTGGTTATATTTAATCGCCAGCTCACATTCCAGGCCTTTCTTTCTTCTTTCTCATTATTATTTTGCTGCATGGGGAAAAGAGATTCAGCGCCAAATACATCATTGCGTTACTTATTTTCCTGCTCATAATTACCCACTTTATTTCCCATTTTAATTAATGTTACTTGTTTCGAGAAAACATTTTTGTTTATTCATCATCATCATGCATCATCATCATCAACTGCCGAGCTAGCTGGCGTAGGCGTTCACGGCTCTCCGCAGATCTAGGTCTTTGGTTTTCTGGATCAACTCTGCTGATGATAATCCTCCATGCCACTGTCTCGATCCATCCAGCATCATTTCTCTTGATATGCCTCTGCCTCTCTTCTTCTCGATCTTTCCTTTTGTCACGTTGTTCTCCTATGCCTCTCTTCTCATCACATGACCGAAGAAAGCTGTTTGTCTCTTTCTTTCATTAGCCTGTTTCAGGCAATCGTTGTTAGTTACTCTGGCAGTCCAAGGAATTCGCAACATTCGTCTCAGGAACCACATCTCTGTTGCTACTAATTTCTTCTTAATTTGTTCATTTACATTTCAAGATTTACTGCCATACAGCAAAACTGGTTCTAAATATCATTTCAGCACTCTCTTTCTTACATTCAGTGATAGTGACTTATTGCATAAGATAATCTTCATTTTCTGAAATGCGGCTTTTGCTTGCCCTATTCTGCTCTTAATCTCTGTTGCACATCTTCCATCTGATGTTATAAATGCCCCCCCCCCCCTTTTTTTTAAAAAAAATTCGCATATCCTTTACAGGACATCGCTGTCAAAAGCAGCATCTTTCAGCTGTCTGTTGATTTTTTGGCAAGATTACGCTCAGTAGTTTGCCATTGCTTTCTGAGCGGCCGGCTCAGTTATCCCGCAAGTCACCAGCGGGGGTAGAACCGCTCCCAGTTCTCGCCCGCTACGAGACTCTGCGTGAGAAACGGGATTACGGAGAAAGTGGTGTAACCCCTCGGCCAGAGAGACCGGCATAAATGCCCCTAGGTATTTAAATTTATCAACTTGGTTAAGAATTGTCTCTTCTATTTCTATGTCACATAACACCATTTTCTTTGATACCACCATTGTTACTGTTTTCTTGATATTCAAGGAGAGTCCTTTTGTTTATTATTCTGACATATATCCCACCAGTTTTACTATGCTCCAACAAATTGATCATTTCATCATCATTCACTTGATCAAATACTTTAGTGTAATCGACAAAGAACAAGCGTATGCCTTCCTGTACCTTAACTGATCAGTTATTTTGGCCAATGATGAGTTACACAGTACCCGCGCATCTGTGAGCCGTTTGCGCTCTCCTGAACATACATCTTTATCATCATGTGTCATGTCGATATGCGTGGGCGGTCATGTTCCGCCATCTCACACGATCACCAGAGTCGTGAATCAGCTCTGTGTTCTTGTCTCGACCACGCTATGTGGCCATACCATTCTCTGCCTTCCCCTTGTTTTTGTTTGTTTCCACTTGATCTTGCAGTTGTCATTAAGTTCTCTAGTTTATTTCTTCTCAGTGCGTGTCTAAACAAATCTTGACTGTCTACTTCTAATGTCTCTGATAATTTTACGGTTATTATTTGCTTATTGTAAGACTTGCTTAATGGTTTTTCTCGCAGCCCATTGTATTCATCGCATTTTCCTCAGAAACCACATTTCCATAACCATTAGATGTTTTTCAGCTTGTCCACTTTTCACACCCACACAAAAGTACTAGTAAATCTTACATAGTAAAAACTCGACACCTGTCATTTCTGACACAAAATAGTGATAAACAAGTCAGTCATACATTCACACTGACAACACTTATGTTCACATGATGGTGGGCGTGAAGGATTAATGACTTACCACTGAGCCTTTCTCGCCAGGTGGTCCGGGTGGCCCCTGTGAAGTAAAACATAATATGTGGGTGATTATATAAACTAGAACATTATATTCAATAATAAGAATTAGACAAACAGCTTTCTTTGGTCGTTAGATGAGAAGAAAGGAATTAGAGAATATCGTGATGACTTGAAAGATTAAGGGGAAGAATGACGAGTAGACCAAAAGAAACGATGCTGGATGGACTGAGACAGTGGCATGGAGGAATGAATGTGTGTGTTTGCATAAACAAGTTCCAGTTTCATTAGCTTCTTTCAGGCAGTCGTTGTTAGTTACTCTGAAAGTCCAAGGAATTTGCAACATTCGTCTCAGGAACCACATCTCTATTGCTTCCAAGTTCTTTCTAATTTGTTCATTTATATACCAAGATTCACTGCCATACAACAAAACATGTTCTATATAGCATTTCAGCACTCTCTTTCTTACATTCAATGATAGTAACTTATTAAAGCAGAATAGACACAGAAGACGAAATGTATGCAATAAGTCATTATCATTGAATGTCAGAAAAGATAACTGAAATGTTATAAAGAACCTGATACACGGCATTGAATCACGGAGCGCAAATGATCAAATTAAGAACTAGGAGGCAACAGAGATGTGGTTTCTGTGATGTATGTCCCGAATACTTTGGACTGTCAGAGTAACTAATAAATACACGAGAAAGGCCGATGACAATTGAACAGTAAAAACACATTTAAGGAGACACACAATGACCTTTGATTATGCAATGAAAACATCGTGATAGCTGAAAAGATCTGCAGTAGCAGAGATAGAGATCATACCGAGAGAAATAATATCCAATGGATTTTGACGTTGGCATAGAGGAATATCTTCAACAGAGTTGATCCAGAACACCAGGGATCGAGATGTGTGGAGATACATGAAGACCTATGCAAGTTGGCAGGACATAAGATAACATGTACATGTCATGTATATACACACATGAGTATTGTCAATGAATTAGCTACAGAGCACGAGGAAGACAAAGGAGGGGATTGATCGACAACATCAACAACACCTTACAGCGACACAAGCTTCACATGAGTTAGCGGAATACACAGGCTTGTCCATGGGAATGGGATTCCCTTATCCAATGGACAAGCCTGCCAATACACCCGACAGTGAGGCATACACTGCAGCTCGCCATAACGTATAACGGCAAGGTCAGAACCTTCACAGGGAATAAATCAGATCTTCTACTGGTCCCCATAGCGGAGTGTGTAATCTGGCTGCCTTGCACTCCGGGTGTCGTGGGTTCGTTTCTGGACTCCACCATTCTGTTCATGAGTGCTATTGTCACTGAGACTCCCGGGAGTCGTCACTGGAACTACGAAGTTCATGCGCTGTGTGACGCTTTCGATAGGCCGCTCTGAGGAAAGAGACTAATCCATAAGGGGTACAATCCAATGCAATGAAGTCGATACTTTCGCCTTTCTACCGGTTCAACAGTGGATGGGCAAGACAAGCCCAGACAGGCGCGTCAACCCACATATAATGGTAGGATGATCCGTTGGCGCATATTACCCTGAGGAAGAACAGCGGCATACTGGGGTGACCAATTCCCTGAAATACAAATCAATGACTTGATACGGCTGCGACTGACGGGATCATGAATCCCATTGAGCATTACCAGGAAGGACCGTGGTAAGAAGAGGTGTGAGTAACCAAATGCCCAGTGGAACTACGAGCATCCATACTCTTCGATGTCTTTAGAGGGAGACACAGCACAAAACGTTGGTGTTGAATGACATTTTCGTCCTCACTCTGTTTTCTTCCCTGGCAATTTCCAGAACAAATAAGAATTATCAGTGGACAAATTAACAAGACTGGGCCAACCTCAGAGTCACGCTGATCTAATCACTGCGCCACCAGGCCTCATATACACACGCATATAAACACAGTAAGTACACGCCTCCGTACACGTTCCGGGAGCCTCCGTGGTGTAGTGGTCAAGCCGTTTGACTCGGGCTCCGAAGGTTGTGGGTTCGATTCCGGGCCGCGTCCTTCAGCTCCTTCAGTGAAATTTTTCGGAGACTCCTGTGGGTCGTCGCTAGAGCTACGGAGTTCGTGCTTTGTGCGACTCTTTCCACGCTGTGGGAAGAGACCGAGCCATATGGGATAGAACCTGGTGCAATGAGGTCGGCCCTGTCGACTTGTAAGCGACTTTAAGTACACGCCTTAAGGCCCATTGGGTATGTGGTGCTAGACCCATAGTTGTATAGACCAACCGGCACTCAGTGGGTACTATAGCCAGTATCTCGCCAGCCGCCTTTACATCCCTGAATATTTCATAGTACCCTTTTAGGTTGGGTCAACCTGGGAGCTTAGGTCGGATCCACCCCGATGCGCATCGAACATGTTACACTGGTCCGGCAGAGGAGCGTCTAGCCACTACGTCACCGAGGCTCCCACATACAATTATAACCATACACAAGATCATGTTTAAACTTTGTTCTATACAAGTACATGAGAGTTTGAGAAATGCCACCAAGGACGTATGACTGGTCACAGGGAAAATCCCAAATGCACCTCTGCGCGGTAGACGCTGGAACACACACCACGATGTGGCAAACGCAGCTCTGGGGACCGAATATCTAACGGGATAAGTGAACACCTTTTGATGTGTTCTTTGCTGTTGGTAAGAGTATCACAGAGCATGGGACACATTTACCCTGGCAACTTAAAAACTTGCTAACGGCCGAGGACGAAATCCACAACCATGTGGGTGTAGAAAGTAAGGGAAAACTACCACATTATACATCCCATGAAACAAACTATAGTAGCTGAAAATGAATCACAAAGGTCTGATGGTAAGGACCCCAGGGCAGGAAAATCAAGTACACCAACTGTAGAAGAGAACGATGGCTGAGCATGCAAGAATAGTAGAGATCGCCGGATTAAGCCCGATGGTACTATTATACAAAGTACTGTCATTTGGCCAAAGAAGAAATAAGGGTGGGAACATGGGCTTGATACTGAGGAACTGGCACGGGATCGAGAATCTCTACAGTGGTTATGATGACAGTCCACTTGGCACCTTCTTGGTCGTAGTAACCTGCTGAGACATCTACATTCTGGTCAGCTGGAATGACCCTGCGAGACAAACTTTTGGGAACCGGCGAAGACTACAAGGGGAACGCCGTGTTTGTGACCCACGCTGGAATCGATGCAAAGCAAATTTTGTTCAACACCCTGTATTGAATCAGCACTACTAACATTGGAAAGTACATCCGTGCTCCCTGACAAACTTCTATGCTTGATAGGACAAAATAAGTGAAGAGCACACCGAGTGACAAATCATCACTACCTTGTGGAAGTTATTGTAAATGAAAAGGCTAGGTCAACGAAGCAAGACAAAAATTGGTAAGGCACAAGCCCTGGAAGGCAATCTGAAAATGGGAAGAGGAATCCATAAACAGAAACCTCAGGCGTCGAAGTCGGAAGATTTTGTTGGCCTTAGTGACATGGGACTAGAATGTGGACATCTATGCACTACAATGGAAACAATGAAATACGCATAGCAAACGCTAATCGCAGAAGAAGAAAAACATCACAATTCTGGGTATTTTTTCTTAGTTAGACTATTTCAGATCGTGCACAAAGTTGTCCGTTTGGACATCTCCTAAATCCAGAGTTGACTTGTGATGACTCGGGAACCGACATCACCGGAATTGAGTCATTCCCACACTGGCTCTGCTCTTACCGCGAACAATAATCGAAAGTCCCAATACTAATAGTACCAACTGCAGTCTGATTATGTGTCCCTCTAGCCCAGTGTTTCCCAACGTGGGGCCCACGCCCCACAGGGGGGCAATTCAATTGTTAAGGGGGGCAATTCGAAAATGGAAGAAATTGGCTGGATATAACAAAACGGGCAGACTTGAGTCTGACGTTAACTAAATTGGAACCTAACATAAAATCTCTCTGCAGCAAGCATCAAGCGCAAGGATCTCACTAAGTTTAAATAATAAATAATTACTAATTATTAAAATAATATATAAAAAATCTTTCATTAAAATTATTATGTACTTGAATTTCAGTTCTCCATTATATGTTTTGAAAATTTACTTACTGTGTTTGCTCAATAATTTCCTATTGTTTTTTCCTAAAACCTATCATTCAAGTTTCTTTAGTGAACATTTCAATTTTTGAATATTAAAAATAATGTATATGTAATGTGGGGGGAGGGAGGGGGGGGGGGGGGGGGGGGGGGGGGGGGGGGGGGAACAATTTTAGAAAAGCTTAGGTGGGGCATAGCACAAAAAAGGTTGGGAAACACTGCTCTAGCCTGTCCTTGGAGTACACTGTGTCCTAATTCCAGGGCTTTCATAAATAAAGATAAAATAATATGTACTGAAGAGAATTAACAGTAACAATGTTACTTACTGGAGGGCCCGTGAGTCCATGTGGTCCTGCGGGCCCAATTGAGCCCGGTGGTCCAACAGGACCTGGTTGACCCTGAGAAATGAAAACAAATGATGTTACTGCCAGCAGGAAATTATTATCTTTATAACTCATTAACTGTACAATTGATAATGGCTCGGATATACGTGTTTGAGTAGCAACATTTGGAGGACGTACTATCACAAATATATACACTGTATAAGATGTCAACGTTGGGGCTGGAGACTAACTACTAGAACTTATAACCGGGTTTGATATCGCTCTGGAAAATATCGTATTGATACCAACGTTTATTTAACGACAAATGCAATAGGACAAATTACTAGAAATATCACGGTAAACGGACAAGTGCTGAAGAAAATAATATAATCCAAGAACCCAGGATTTATACAATTTAAAAGGAACAAGAGCAGGATCTAGCGCAAGAAGTACATATATAGCAGCAATGCTAACCAGACTGAAATCATTATGTTGAAGCACAGTTTGATTTGTGTTTCTTGTGATCAGACGTTTCCGAGTGGTTTTTGTTAAGTGACTTTTCTGTAGTTCTTTTTAAGCTGAAATATAGCTCGCAATATAGCTCGCAGAGACAATTGCCATTCAATTACCAAAGCCAACTTTGTGCACACAAAAAGTTACGATAGTCAGTTTAAAATTACCGTGGTTGACAATTTAAATTACTGTGTGAATATGGGTATTTTATATTTCAGCTTGGAGGATTTATCTTATTGTTTTGGTTTATGTTATTTCTGCAGTATGTACCTGACGAGATGCAGCGAAATATGCAAGGTAATAAATCGTGCAATCTATTGTTTGAATCTTCGTTACTCAAACTCACTAAGGGAAAACATTGTTTTGAATTTACAGATAATATTAGAGGGCAGATTATCTTCAGAAAATATATTGGTTATCTAATGTCCTCTTAACAATGGTAGTAAAGTAAGTAAAGATATTCTCATAGAAGATACTGCCCTTGCGGTGTGGAGAGGCAGGTATTCATATGTTCTATGAACGATATATAAAGTGGATGGCCAAGTTCAATCCTCACCGTCTGTTCTACGAGTGAGTGCGTAGAAGTGTGTATTTGTGTGTTATTGAGTAGGTGCATAATTGTGTGAGATTGTGTCAATAATGTAATTATGTATGTAGGAATGCATTAATGTGTTTATGCATTTGTACATGTCATGTGTGTGTGCGTGTGTGTGTGTGTGTGTGTGTGTGTGTGTGTGTGTGTGTGTGTGTGTGTTTCTGCTTGTCTGCCTGTCTCATAACATGGTAATATGCATTGTTTGTTTTCACAACATTCATTTGACACTGGTTGTGTAACATGCACAACAGATAATTGATTTACTAAAGATAAGTGATTTTAAAGGCCGAATGTAAGACGGGCCTGCGTGCCCAATTTGTGAACCTTTGAAAATAAAGTTCATTCTTTTCTTCTACGACAATTCGTAGAGAATTGTGAAAATTGTCTGTTGCCTATTTCTAACGAGGTTGGGTCGATTCCGAAGCATTACTGGTGGCATAAATGTATTGCTGCATCTGCAGGGGTTGAACCAGAATTATTATCTTGGCAGACAAACGTACTATCCACTATGTCATCGCAACCCCCCAATAAAGTTAACAGCTAAAAATCTTCAGTGGTATTATCATGTGACAAGATGAACTGGCGTACCTAGAATTCTACTTCCTACAGCAGTCCTAGGACAATGTTAAAGGGGAAGAAGTACAATGCAAGCGACAGATAACATTCAGCAATGAACTGCAATAACCCTGGCAGTACTGAAATGCTAGCAAGGTTCATATTTGGACACAAGCTATACAGAACGCATGGGAAGTTCTTCCCCAACGATCTCCCTGGTTGTGAAAGAAAGAAAGGCAGGGCAGAGATTTGCACATACATATTTAATATTCACGTAGTTACTAAGAGACTTCCTGGCATAGTAGTTAGTATCTTTACTAACAATGACAGTAATCCGGATTCAATTCCCAACAGAGTTAAGCTTATTATTTTTTCTCCCGGGCAGTACATCATTAGCCTGACTTAGCATTATAAAATGAGGTATCATCATTATGTACCATGCCGATAAGCGTGGGCGGTTATGGTAAGTCATGTCCCACAAACACCAGAGTCATGGATCGGGGCTTGGTTCTCACCATGATTATGCTGTGCGACCAAGCCATTCTGTATTTAATAATTTGGATTTGTTTCTATTTTCCCATTAACTGTGCAAGTATCACTAAGTTCACAAGTGTATTTCTCCTGACAACATGCCAAACAAAGCTTGACTTTCTACGTCTAATTTTTCTAATCAATTGACGGTTTTTCGTTTGTTTCCTGCAGGACTTCCTCATCCGTTTATATGCCCATCCATAAAATTCTTTGCATTTTCTCAGAAACAAAACTAGCAACAAATAAGTGTCTGAAATGTGCGGGAATTGTCTGAGAATTAAACGAACAGGTCACACGTGACCATACTGATGTCATCATCATCATGTGGCATGTCTCTTTCAGAAAGTCTTTCCCCTTCCGGCCCGCAGAAAAGACTCTCGATGCCCTGCTAGTTCCCCTGCCCCAAACTTGTTCATGCCCAAGGTGTATTAAATGCTCCGTGTTTACTGTCGTGCTGGCAGACAGCTGCCTCTTCAACCAAGAACTATTGCTATTTTGTTAAAACCATTGTGGTGTTTAGTATGGTAAAAGTATTTCAATTTCCGAGATATGGCGCTGTTTGCGTGTCGGGTTTCTTCGATAATCATGAAGCTGTGGCCTGAAATATGCGAAGGTCTGCCACTTCACTGCCCCATGCGTGATAAGCTTTGTAAAGGGGCATTTTACATTCTCCCGGTAAAATGGCGACGACGTAACGTTCATTCTTCGGGAGACGCTGTTTTTAGTGTTTTCCTGTGGATTATGTGGTGTTATTTCGTATTCGTTTATTGGAAGTGTTCACAAGAAGCCATGAAAGGCAGGTGGCGGATGAAATTTTGAGGGCAGCCGACAGATAGTTGTTTGTTATGGTCTCAAGTTTCGCGACGTTAGGCAGAAGATCTCTTTCACGAGACAATGGCTGCGGTCCCCGGCCAGTATGGTCACTGCCAAAGAAAGAAAGCAACGGCAAACTACCTTCTTTAATAGTGCCTAGTTCATTATGATTCGAGACAGGAAAACTGAGCGGATCCACGACTCTGGTGGTCGAGTGAAATGGCGAGTCATGACCGCCCACGCTTTCCTGCATGGCACATGATGGATGGATGGATTTTACATTAAAAGTTCATACATCAATGATTCACACATCAGTGATTTTCACATCGATGATTCACACATAATGATTCACACATCAATGATTCACACATCAATGATTCACACATCAATGATTCACTCATCAATTTTCCAAACATCAATGATTCACACATCAATGATTCATACATCAATGATTCACACATCAATGATTCATACAACAATCATCATACAATTATGATTCACACATCAATGATTAACACAGCAATGTTTTACACATCAATTATTCACAGATCAATGATTCACACATCAATGATTCACACACCAATAATTAACACATCAATGATTCACACATATATCATTCACACATCAATGATTCACACATAATGATTCACACATCAACGATTAATACATCAATGAGTCACACATCAATGATTCACTCATCAATTTTCCAAACATCAATGATTCACACATCAATGATTCATACATCAATGATTCACACATCAATGATTCACACATTAATGATTCATACATCGATGATTCACACATCAATGATTCACACATCAATGGTTCACACATCAATGGTTCACACATCAATGATTCACACATCAATGATATTACCTGCCATGGTGCTACTTTTACTGATTCAAAGCACATGGATAATATATCGCCAAATGAGACCTCCCATTTGGACAGAAGAGCAATGTATAGCCATACTAGGGTCAATGTGTTATTTGTTTTGTTTCGTGGTAACTTCCTCAATGTCAATGCCAAGAGAACGGAAATTGGCATCATAATACTTGTTCATTTGATTGTGCACCATCTTTGTTCCACACCTACTGTGTGTTTGGGCAGTACACTGATAGTTATGACTGAATCAATTAAGATCTCGTTACATGTAATAAAGAATGATGTTCTTTAACATGCCTACTTTAATGGGAATTCAGTCAGTCGCAGTAGCACTCTGGCTGGCATGCTTGCCTGACGGTCCAATAGTAATGAGTTCTAATCCTCATGGATGTTTAAACTGCCTTGGGCTTCCAATGTCTACGCAGAAACAATTAGTACCAGGAAATACCCTGAGAAGTAAAGACGGGTGGTTTGATGTTAACCACATCACTCACTAGCTACCGGTAGGACTATAACAATATGGGTCTGGCTAGCTAGTTAGTTAATCGAGGTTCCAACTTCACGGCAACGGGTCGTCTCCATTATGCTCCATTCCTGTGCCAGTGAATATCACACAAAATGCTCTTCACTGCCCAATATTAAAAGTGGAACAGACAGGAGTCTCGGTAATCCAACAGCCCGCACAGGTACACTGTGCATAATGCCGCCACCAGAATGCCAACACAAAAGTCTTCCACGAAAACCACAGTTCATCGTCGATGGAATCGATGGGTCTAGCTGCATTGGTCAACGGGTACCAAGGCGCGTAACTGGGTTCTTTACTTTCTTTATAACGTTTACTATCTGTCAGAGCTGTTCTCATACATGCTTATCTATCTGGCCTCTTTCTAGGATTCTCAGTGGCCAAGTGGTTACCCCGCCTGCCTCGCCGCTCTGAAGGTTGTGGATTCGATTCCGAACCACATCGTTCGGTTCACAAGTGTAGTTGTCTCGGAGACTTCTGAAGGTCGTCGCTGGAGACACGGAGTTCGTGCTCTGTGCGGCGCTTTCGGTAGGCCGTCCTTCTGAAAGACACCGAGCCATGTGGGGTAAAACCCAATGAAATGAAATCGATCCTCTTGAATTTAAAACTGTTCTTGCCATCGTATCCGTATAAAAGTTAGTTGCATATCCTTTACAGGAAGTCGCAGTCAACACCAGCATTCTTTGCTGTTGTGATCTCTGGGCAAGTTTACGTTCAGTAGTCTACCATTGGTTTCTGAACGGCCGTCACCCTTACCATTTCGTTAAAAAAAAAAAACCAGTGCAAGGCTGTCTGTTGCCAAATCGCCCGCAGCTGTGTTTCGAACGCGGGTATACGAGAGTACGAAATGCATCCTTAACACCTTCGCTACGGAGCCAGCTCGTAACCAGAATTTTCCCAAATAAGACTACTTTTCTGAAGATATTCTTCTATTGACATGGCTCACAAATTGAATCTGGGAAAACAGCAAGAACAAAAACAACGCCCATGTTTTACAAAGTTAATGCAAGAGAAATAGATGTAACTAGAAATTCATCCAGCCCTGACATTTTTAGACACACTTAGAAACATTAGACTGGGGTAATCACCAACCGCTCATCCACAGAGTAGGGCGGAGACTGCGTGTTACTGTCATTTCCGGATAAGTATCGGCTCCATCACTTCCGCAGTGGGAGAGTGGGCTTATCATTGCCGCAACTCGCTGCCAACATGTTTTCGTCTGACCTCGTCTGTTAACAAAACAAACCGCCCGCCAGGGGTTGAGACCTTAACCTTCAGCTGGATTACCGGGGTCACCAGAGATCGCCCGCGTCTAGGTGAAGTGGGCTGGCGTAAGAACGGCAGACACTGAAGATTTGAAAGCCAGAGCAAGATAACTGGGTGGAGATAATGGAGTGGTTAACAGATACATCATTATTGCATGGAGACAATGTCCGGGAGGTCAGCATGGCCGAATACATAAGAACACTGGTTCTTAAACTTGGGGACGTAAATTACAAGTACTCCGTAAGACGGAGTGGTTTCGCCAAATGGAGATGTATACTGGTTATAGGGAAAGCTAACCCATAAGAAAAATCAGTCCAGTGCACTAGAAGTAGCGGCCCGTGTATGGACTACGTTTGAGTTCAAAGCGAGCGAACATAAACATTACAAACGGTAAGGAGTGACCAGTGGAACTGATATCTTAATGTACCTTAAGGCATTCTCAGGCCATTGCTGTCCGGTAGGGACTGACACGAGCCATAAGTAAAACTAGACCGCCATGCTACCGCTGGCAAAACTAAAATTAGCACGTTTACAATAAATCCCCTTAATGACAGGACGCTAGCTGAGATATGAAATGTAATACCAGAAATGAAATTTGAATTCAAGCGTAGCCCATCCACACTATTTCTAGTAGTGCTGGACTGAATTTTGCGTGTGGATTAGCTTTCCTTATTAACAGCGTCCCTCGCTATCAGGCGAACCCACTCCGATTCCAGAGGTACTTGTAATTTACGTCCCCAAGTCAAGGAGGATAGGTCAACATTTTAGTCCAACTTTCCGGAGTAGGGGCTCAACTCTTTACGTCGGCATCAGCATACCGGATGTTTAAGAACATGAAAATGAATATCCTAAGCTGAAATAAGGTGGAAGGAATCCTGTAAAGTAACAACGGACAAACATACAATCTTGTATTCAGCAGATATTAAGCGTGACAAATTGATATAGCTACAAATCGATAAAGATAGGGTTAAATCATTTAATGGTTATTGGAGTATTTCAGACAACGTTATTATGGCCAAAATCAAAGGCAAACCAACAGATATACATTGACTGGCACCTTGCCAATCTTGATAGACGACAGTTTGTAAAATGGAGTTATATATACTTCTCCAGAGCACAAAATCTGGGCTGAATTTAAAGACCATGTGTTTCCCATGCAGCGTGATCCCTCTCTCGGTCTGCCTAGTTTACTAGAGAGAAAAGATAACACCAATACGTCTAGAACAAGGCAAACTGCAGAAGCTATGGATCATCAAAGCTATACTCTGCCCGTCTATCGAATCTTCCATCCTAGACCAGTTGCTAACCAAGGCTTACGGCCTGGTCTAACCTGCCATGAGATTTAATCTTTAGGTTGCATTTACTCGCACTAGGGTAAGGCTTGTACCCTCCCAATTGCGCACCTCCACCAGAAAGTCACAATGTGGGGTGTCGGGTTTTTTTTAGCACCGCCCAACATTCGTCGCTATGTCGAGATAGAGGTTTCAGCCCTACACTGGTCAGTAGTACTATACTTTTGACTCCTCATCCTTGACTTGGGGACGTAAATTACAAGTACATCATAAGTCGAAGTGGTATGATACACCCCTACTTCCATTTTCCGCCATCCATTTTTATTAGGTTCAAACCCACTTTTTGTTTGGCACTGAATCTGTAACCATTTTGGTAAATTGACATATTGTCAGCGGAAAAGACTGGCCATCCACTCTCTGTGCACTGAAACCTACAATATGTGATGATCTTATCGCGACATATCCCCATAACGAGTTCCTGCTTCCGGACATATGATGATGTTATTGTTATGTGCTGAAGGGTTTAGGGCAGTGAGTTCCCCTTTGATGCATACTTTGTGACGTTTATAAGAAATGTCACAGTATCACGTAATATCGGGCGGGATCCATCGTGTTTGATGATGCAGATTGCATCTGCACGTGCGTCTGAAGTGTAACTAAGAATCTGGAGAAGGCCACACACAGGGGTTGGGTTGTGTGGGCTGTGGGTTGGGTTGTGTGGGTGATTCCTTGTTTGTGATACATTTACTCACGTCTGCTCTACAAATCACTCGCTGTGTCCGCCCTAGATGACCTCGATGTAGTCTCGTGTCGACAAGCAAATAAACAGCGGAACTAGAGATCTCGTTGTTCTAGGTTTGTTACTGAAAGTATGGTCTGGATATAGACGTCTGGGATATTGATGTATGGATATTAATGTCTGGATATAGATGTCTGGGATATTGATGTATGGATATTAATGTCTGGATATTAATGTCTGGATATAGATGTCTAGATATAGATGTCTGGGATATTAATGTCTGGATATAGATGTCTAGGATATATATGTCTAGGATATTGATGTATGGATATTAATGTCTATATTTGTGTATTTGGGGTCGGCAATATCAGATAATCTTTCATTAGAGACAGAAATCGACAGACGCATTGGAAAGGCAGCCACAACATTTTCCAGGCTAGCTAAAAGAGTTTGGGAGAATAATAGACTAACAGAGCGTACAAAAGCTCAAGTATATAAAGCTTGTGTTGTTAGCACACTACTCTATGGGTCTGAATCCTGGAACCTGTACTCAAGACAGGAAAGGAAGTTGAATTCCTTCCACATGAGATGTCTGAGACGTATCCTGGGTATAACATGGAAAGACCACATAACAAACAAACAGGTGCTTGAAAGAGCAGATATTACCACAGTGCACACCCTCCTCAAGCAGAGACGCCTCCGGTGGCTGGGCCACGTATCTCGAATGGAGGATGAACGTATTCCCAAAGATCTCCTTTACGGAGAACTAGCCACAGGAAAGAGGCCAACCGGAAGACCCCAAATGCGATATAGGGATGTGTGTAAACAAGATATGAAAACCATCGGAATAGATCCAGACACGTGGGAGAGAGTTGCAACAGACAGATGCTCCTGGAGAAGAGATGTACGAAACGGACTGGTGCTCTTTGAGCGCAATCTGATCCAACAAACTGAGGATAGGCGGCACAGGCTCAAAGCGCAGTCACTTACTGCGGGACTTGCCTCGTCTTACAGATGTGGAAACTGTGACAGAGATTGTCATTCTCGAATTGGACTATACAGTCACCAGCGGTGCTGCCAGGCACCTCCCAAGCGGCACAACTCTATAGTCCTTCAGGACTGAAAGAGGCCTACTACTACTACTACTACTACTACTACTACTACTACTACTACTACTAATACTACTACTACTACTACTACTACTACTACTACTACTACTACTACTACTACTACTACTACTACTACTACTACTACTACTATTAATGTCTGGATATAGATGTCTGGAATATATATGATCTGGATATAGATGTATGGATATTGATGTCATGATATGTATGGATATAGATGTCTTTAAAAAGTCTTTAAAATCTTAAAAGTCGAGAGGATCGACTTCATTACCCCGGGTTTATAAGATATGGCTCGGTCTCTTTACAACAACAACAACAACAAAACTTTATTTTCAAAGGGTTAAGAATTGGGCACGCAAGCCCGTCTGGGACGCAGACAGACAGACAGACAGACAGACAGACAGACAATAGTATGGGCGTCGGTTGTCCTTTAAGCAATGGCAAACTACTGACCGTAAACTTGTCTAGCAAATCACAAACAGCGAATAACGCTGAGGTTGACTCAACGTCCCGTACAAGGACGCGCAACAAACTTGTTAAGGTAGGTGAAGATGCAGACAGATTGACTGATATCTTGGTGAGAGGTAGACAGGCACGCTGATATGTTAGGGGGCTGCGTGGTCTCGAGTATGGTGTCCGCCTCGAGTGCTGAAGGTCCCGGGTTCAAGCCCCGGTGAGGACCGGGATTTTTTTCACGTGGACTTCAAGTAATAAAATTTCCCCTGATCTCTGGGTGGTGAGATCGGACGCTCGTGTGTATTGTTGTGCACGTAAATAATCCCTTAGCAGTTGGAAATCGAAAAAGATATGTAGGTGGAGAGGTAGACAGACTGATATGTAGGTGGAGAGGCAGACAGACTGATATGTAGGTGGAGAGGCAGACAGACTGATATGTAGGCGGAGAGATAGACAAACAGACTGATATGTAGGTGGAGAGGTAGACAGACTGATATGTAGGTGGAGAGGTAGAAGACTGATATGTAGGTGGAGAGGTAGAAATACTGATATGTAGGTGGAGAGGCAGACATACTGATATGTAGGTGGAGAGGTAGACAGACTGATATGTAGGTGGAGAGGTAGACAGACTGATATGTAGGTGGAGAGGCAGACAGACTGATATGTAGGTGGAGAGGTAGAAAGGCAGTGACCGATCAACAGAGAAACAGACAGGCAGACAGAAAAAAAAGTAGCTAAGCCTCGATAACGTTCTCAGAGGTCTAAACCGTACTCACCCCGTCAACTAATGACTGAAAAATGAGTACCGCTGTCTGAAATAACGCCCGAGCACCAGAGAAACACAATGCATTCACCATATTTTCTTTGTCCTTGGTTTGACTTTTTTTTTTTGTATGTATGAAATTTTACTGCATGTTTGTTTGCAGGCCTTGTTGGGAGTGCTTTTGGTTTGCTGATGCTATCACTTTCATCGGCTTCTTCTGTGGAGTTCTGTTTTTTACGTTTGCATTCATTTGAACCGGGTTGTTTTTGTGTTTCTTTCCATTTAGTGTCGCGTTTAGCACGCCAAGCATGTTCTATTCTAGCATGATATCTTCATGGTTGGACGCGTGTATGTGTGTCTGTGCACTTACCTGCCTGCCTGCCTGCATGCCTATCTGTCCGCCCATCAGCCTACCCGCCCGAGGCCCGTAAGTACGCCTGTCTGTCTTCCTCCAGCCGGCCGCCGGCATCTATTTACACATCTATATTTGATTTTTCATTCTATCGATCTATCCACACATCGCTTTTCCCTCAGCCAGTGTTTCTACCGTTTATTTATCCACCTATCTATCCCTCTTCCCGTCCATCCGTCGGTCGGTGCGTTCGTCCCTCCTTCACATTCCAGGCATGCTTGACACAGGTTCTATAACGTTCACCCCTCCCTGTCTCTCTCCATCTCTAAACGTAGACGAATGATTCAGCGCATCATGTTATAACCAGTGGACATAGATAAATAAACACTAGAGGAGATCGGGTAGCTAAATGCCTTCCTTATTGTCGCCTTTCGCTCGGCAACACCGAGCAACGGTAGATACGCATGTGATCTGGTGCGCATTTGTGATATTGCAGCTCGGCACTGAACTAGTCACTTTATACAATTACCAAGGAGATAGTTGCAGATACTTTACAGGACGTCGCGGTCAACCCCAATATGTTTTGGTTGTTTGTGATTTCTTGGCAAGTTTACGTTCAATTTACCATTGCTTTCTGAACGACCGGCACACATATCTTTGTATGAAAATCAATGCAAGGCGTTCTGCTGCAAAATCACCCGCAGATGTGATTTAAAGACGGTATGCGGGATTACGAATTGTGTCCGTAACCCTTTCGTCACAGACCCGGGAGATAGAATTCAAAATAAATTTGTCTCATGGCAGTTTCCTGGTCAGACAGAAAAAAACAATGAGCAAGTCCATCAAGAAACAAATGAAGATCGTAAACTGATTAGAGTCATCAGACGTAGACAGTCAAAATTTTTTGGACATGTTATGAGAAGAAATTAATTGGAGAACTTGGTGATAACTGGCAAGATCGAAGGGAATAGACCAAGGGGAAGACCGAGAAGTAAATATCTGGATTGCTTGGCCACATGGTATGGTCGAGACAGAAACACGAAGCTGATCCACGACTCTGGTGATCGAGTGAGATGGCGAAACATGACCGCCCACGCTTATCGGCATGGCACATGATGGATGGATGGATGGATGGATGGATGGAGTTTCCTGCAATGATTCTGTGATGCAATAGCGTCACCACAATTGTATAAGCCTGATAGTAATTCAAGATCCTCACCGGTGCTACGGAGTTCGTGCACTGAGCTGAGTTTCTCCAGACTCAGGTTTGAGTTAGGAGGAGAACGGAGCACTTATGGGTTACATCCGTGTACCGTGATGTTGATCCATCGACTAAACTAAACTAAATTAAACTAAACTGTATAAGCTTGAGAGCAAGGAGGAATTGGTGGCTACCATACACGTCGTAAGAGGCGACTAAGAAGGATATGGTTCCGTCGCCCTGCTACTGAGTGAGTGCGTGGTGCGACACTGTGAGCTGTGAGTTTCGCGTGGAATGCTTTTACATCTGTTCGCGGTTGTTTGTAGCGTGAACTGCATGTTCGGAATGATGGCGGCCGGCTGTTGCTGGATTAACTGGTTTGCCTTTTCGGCTCACGAGTGCATTTTTCAGGAGACTCCTGGGTGTCACCGCTGGAGCTACGGAGTTCGTGCTTTGTGCGGCGCTTTCGGCGGGTCGTCTTGTGGAAAGAGACCGAGCCATGTCGAATAAAACCCTTGTCAATGAAGTCTTTCTGGTGACTGCCGTTTCCATCGACGATGAACTGTATTTTTCATGGAGGACTTTAGTGTTGGCAATCTGGCGGCGGCATTATGCACAGTGTACCCGTGCGGGGTGTTGACTTTCCGATACTCCTGTCTATTCCATTGTTCACATTGGGCACTGAGGAACATTGTGTGTGATATCCACTGGCACAGGAACAGAGCAATATGGGGACGACCCGTTGCCGTGAAGTTGGAACCACGACTAACTAACTAACTAACAGTAGATAGGTTGTACAATGGAAAAAAATATGGGAACATGGAAAAATCTACCCAAAGTATTTAAGGATCCTCACCGGTGCGACGGAGTTCGTGCATTGAGCTGAGATTCTCCGGACTCAGGCTTGAGTTAGGAGTGTAACGGAGCACTTAGGATAACACTTAGGGTAAAACTAAGGTTGTAAAATAGAGTAACTCTTCATTGCACAAAATCTGGGTTGATATTAGAGACCACGTGTTGCCCATGCAGCATGATCCCTCTCTCGGCCTGCCTAGTCTACTCCAGAGGAAAGGTAACACCAATACATCTAGAACAAGACCAACTGTATAAGCTGGTGGATAAGGTTCATGTGTCATCACAAAGTCGGACTTGAGTCAAGCTCAACAAGGTCTTCTTTCGATAGTAGATAGAGACAGTGGGATCTCGTTAATCAATTCATGCTCGTCACTAACTAGATGACGAGGCATTTGATCAATACATTTTAAGAAAATGACAGATGAAGCCGCTGCTTGGGCAATATTTCAAAGCTAGACAACCTACCCACAAAACACTATTTATATTATGTGTGATTGTGACTTTGACATATTTATAGCTTCGCTAGCGCTTACGAGTTCCTTAAAGTCATTGTAGTGAAAAACATAGCCAGCAATAGGGGAGCAAGCGATGAAGAGATCGCAAGGAAGCAAGGAATGACAACAGCCAAGAGGAACCCTGCCAGGCATACATCAACGGAATTCGTCTAACTTACAAAGGACAAGGAAAAAATTAAACCGTGTTATGAACCATCTTAATTATAACCAAGGCTAAAAATGCCGGTTGAGCTAAGTGGCAAGCATTTTTCTTTCTACTTATTGGATCGGATGCGACGTTTGGGCACTGAGCGAGATGAGGAAACTAAAACACTTATGGCGATATCCGTATGCAATGAAAGTTATCCTTCATCATAAGCAAGACTCGTCTAAAGAAATCGGGCCAGGTAAAAGTTTATAGCAGGCGTGTACGTTTGTCCCGTGTGGAAGGTGTCCCATTAGGCATCGGATGTGACGTTCTAGCACCTGTCTGGTTGGTTTTGAATTCCTTGGAAGAGTTTGAACTCTTGAGTCCGATGTATTGTCGGTCTGATCGTCTATCGGATTGAACTTTTTCTAGCGACACTTCTGTCTGCTGACCGTGGTAGGGGAGTCAATTCCGAATGCAGGCCTGTTGGGCTTAAATGTTGGCTTCTCGTCCATGGCTTGGGATCGTTAATTACAAGACCTTTGAAGTCGGAGTGGGTTCAGCAAATGCTGGGAAACACTGGCAGTATGGAAGGCTAATGGATGTAAAACAGTCGCTAAAAAAATATCGCTTACAAGTCGACTTCACTACACCGGTTTCTTATTCCATATGGCTTAGTCTCTTTCCGCAGCGCGGAAAGCGTCGCACAAAGCACGAACTCCGTAGCTCCAGCGACGACTCCAAGGAGACTCTGAAAAAATGCACTCGTGAACCGAAGGATGCGGCCCAGAATCGAACTCACAACCTTCGGAGCCCGAGTCAGACGGGTAGATTTAAATGGGTTTAAAGACAAGATGGTCCACTTCAGTGCATCGAGTTTTATCCCAAATGGCTCGGTCACTTTCCGCAGGGCGGCCATCCGAAATCGTCGCACAGAGCACAACATCCTTAGCTTCAGCAACGACCCCCCTCCCCAGGAGTCTCCGACAAAATTGCACTCTTGAATCGAACGACGTATCACGGAATCCAACCCACAACTGTCGGAACGCGAATCTGGCGGCGTAACCACGATGCCAAAGAAAGTCCAAGAGAAAGCTAATCCACGCGCAAAAATCAGTCCAGTCTAATTCCTAGTATAGTCTTTTTGCAAATGATTGCCTCATTCACGATCAATTTTTCTTGAAAACTGTCTGTTGCATCGTTATGAAATCAAATGTAAATGGACTATAGTAGCAACTACTACTAATAGTAGTACGTGTGGGGACTAAGCTCTAGCACAAAGCAAATCGGAAAAAAAATCTTACCAACGTGTACCAAAGCGCTTTCTGTACGAGGACTATTATGCAAAGCTCATTAACCAGTGAACTGTGAAAGACAGATTCAGGAACTTTCTATCTGCGAAGAGGCTCACCACGTCCGGAATCAGGAACCTACAATGAGTCTGTGCTGTTGTAGGATCATCACATTTTGTATACCTAGATACAAGGAGGAATAGGTGGCCAATCTTTCTTTCAGGCAGGCCTGCGTACCAATTCTTAACCCTTTGAAAATAAAATTTGTTAGTTCGTTCATTTATCGGGCTAAGAATGCGGGCGTCGATCCCTCATCCGACCGGACTCATGACATTATCAGCGAAACGCCCGATCGATTACTAGAATGGTATTAGGACCAGTCTGTTAGGTTGCACGACAAGTGTTCGATATATCGCTATCTGTCATCTACTGCCTATAGTACCTTGCGGTGAAGTATAGAGGGGTCTTGGGCCCGAGGAACTAAGGTCGCCTGGCTAGGGCGGTCGCCGCAAACTGTGCAGATGACGGTTTTTCATTTTGCCCCCGATAGAAAACATCCACACCTTTCTGAGGATTGAAACCTGTGTCTCCCGAAGGAGAATCCGGCATTCTAGTCTCAACAGACTCCAACCCACAGCCCACGGGAATTTCAAATAATCTGCCGTTGATGGGGACTGAACACGGACACTGTCTTAGCAAGCCAGCATACTAACAGCTAGGCCATATCATTAGCTCCTTCTGGTAATTGAAAGAATTAATGGGACTTCGCGCTGGAGTTCACAGCCAGCTAACGCAAGCAAGCAAGCAAGCAAACAAGGGCATGGATGACACGGCGGATTCGAATTGTTAAAACTGGCCTGGCTCCCATGACAACCCAGACTAAAAAGTCGCTTAAAAGTCGACATGGTCGACTTCATTGCACCGGGTTTATCCCATATGGCTCGGTCTCTTCTCTTTCCGCAGCGCGGAAAGCGTCGCGCCAAGCACGAACTCCGTAGCTCTAGCGCCAACCCACAGGAATCTCCGAAAAATTTCACTCGTGAACCGAAGGACGCGGCCCGGAATCGAACCCACAACATTCGGAGCCCGAGTCAAACAGCTTGACCACTTCGTCACGAAGACTCCAGGGTACCACGAAATATCTTTGGAAGTAAATGCGGCCGACGTGATAGTAACCGCGACAATCATCGAGTGTCTAATCGTCTGTAAAAATAGGGGTCTATCACCATTTTCCCGATGCGCCTTAAGTAGTGTTAAAAGGCCCTGTACTTATTCACTATGGATGACAGCATCCTTGGGAGGTCATGTTGCCTCGAAGTGCGGTGAACTGCGTGGAGAAAGGTGAAGAAAGCGGTGGAACAGACTGAGCACCCGTATGTGAAGAGAATGATATGGCGGGGGTCGGCAGGAGCTCTGGACGAATCTCTAAACTGAGAGTGAAGACCAGGAGAACATTCCATCAGATGGCAGTTGGAGCCATCAGCAGTATGGCTCTTCGCTGGCTGCTGAATGAGGGTACGAAGCGCGCGTGGGAATTTCCTGAGTGCAATGTCAGTCCTTAGCTCAACTCAACCCAAATCAACTGAGGTGAACTGCAGCTGAATATATTTCAGCACGGGAGTGAGCAGCAACGGACATAACTTGCAATAGCAATGCTTGTGTGGAGGCATTCAAGCCTAGACTAAGGGATCGTCAGCGTTGTGGAAGGTACTGGAGGGTTCACACATTCCGGTATTAGTTAAGAGTCCCGACGTATTCTAAATTACCTGAAATATATGCTTCACTGTTTTCGACAAATTGCTAATTTAATCTCTCTCTCTCTCTCTCTCTCCTCTCTCTCTCTCTCTCTCTCTCTCTCTCTCTCTCTCTCTCTCTCTCTCTCTCTCTCTCTCTCTCTCTCTCATATACACAAATATAAAATAACAACCGCATGAAAGTCAAAAGAACTGCACTTTCTGTAAAATGTGTTTTACCTGGTTTCTAAAAACTAGAGAGAGAGAGAGAAAGAGAGAGAGAGAGAGAGAGAGAGAGAGAGAGAGAGAGAGAGAGAGAGAGAGAGAGAGAGAGAGGAGAAACAGAGAGAGAGAGAGACACTGAGAGAGATAGTGAAAGAGAGATAGAGAGCATGTAGCGGGAGAGACACACCTTTCCCAAACATCGCGTATTTACCTGTTTCATTGCTACTGTCTAAACAAGTTTCGTACTATATAAACGTATTATATTTGAACTATCTGTTGTCAGGTCTTAGATAGATATGACAGAGCTACCGTATGACAGTAGACGGTACTACCTGCTTTCTGATAACGCCGAATGTTGGGCGGTGCTCTCCACACCCGACACTCCACATTGTGCCAACGGCTTCGGGCGGAGGAGTGAAGTTGGGAGGGTACAAGCCGTACTCAGTCCTATGAGATCCTTTGTAATGTTACCGAATGTAAGAAAATGGTCAAGTAATTAGCGCGTTTGCCTGGTAATACTACAGTCCGAGTTCAAATCTCCACAGTGGAGGCAAGAATAGACTGCCCGACCAGTAGTGATCTGTTATCGAAACAATCTCATCAAGTGGTATTAGACAATTGTATGGGAACTGTGTGGGAAAAACAGACAGCGAGCAATGGAACTGGTCACGGCACCTTTGTTTAAAGGAGGCTGAGTAGTCTCGAGGTATGGTGTCCGCCTCGAGTGCTGGAGGTCCCGTGTTCAAGCCCCGGCGAGGACCGGGA
This sequence comes from Cepaea nemoralis, assembly GCA_014155875.1. Taxonomy (NCBI): domain Eukaryota; kingdom Metazoa; phylum Mollusca; class Gastropoda; order Stylommatophora; family Helicidae; genus Cepaea; species Cepaea nemoralis. The sequence continues at coordinate 127,619 of JACEFZ010017030.1, read as the reverse complement.
TTTTTTCACCTGGACTTCTAGTAATAAAATGTCCTCTGGTCTCTGGGTAGTGAGATCGGACGCCCGTGTGTATTGGTGCGGACGTGAAGAATCCCTTGGCAGCTGGAAATCGAAAAAGCGCCTAACAGCGCTGTCCAGGCAAAATTTTGAGTTAAAAATCTACCCAAAGTATTTCAGGATCCTCTCCGGTGCTACGGAGTTCGGGCACTTATCTGAGTTTCTCCGGACTCCGACTTGAGTTAGGAGTAGAACGGAGCACTTATGGGTTCACCCGTGTGCCTGATGTTGATCGGTCGACTAAACTAAACTAAACAACTAAACTAAACTAAACTAAACTAAACTAAACTTATATCAATATGCCGAGGCTAGGAGTAAATTAAAGCGAAATGTTGCACACTTCAATGGTTGCCAGTAATGGGACTACTTTACCCTTACCGGATATGCATAATATTAACTGATTCAATGCCAAGCAAAGAGTAGGTTGTGCACAATCAAATGAACAAGTATTAAATTGTACATTTACGTTCGCTGAGCATTAAACCTGCGGAAGATACTACGAAGTAAAACAGATAACGCGATGACTATTATATGGCGATATGTCGTCCTTCTGTACAAAAGGAGGGTCTCATTTAACGATATATTATCATTCGACAGTGAATCATTTATCAGTACACGCAGGCCGAGAGAGGGATCATGCTGCGTTGGCAACACATGGTATCTACATTCTGCTCAGGCAATCTGCTATTCTTTCTTATTTCTTTAACATGGTGTGTTCTGTGCAGGTCGTTGTGATCAACCCCAATCTGATTTCGATTTTCTAGGCAATATTACCTTCGGTAGTTTGCCATTGCTTTCTGAACGAGAAGTCATCGTGTAGGACACGATCCCGCTATTTCATCAGCATGGAGCGCTATAACTCCATTTTACAAACTACCGCCTGTCAAGACGGCAAGGTGCCAGTCAATATAACACCATTTTATGAGGTCTCCACTTTCCATCATATCGTAACCTGCAGGCGGTAAGGTCTCTTCACAGATTTCGATCCTTGCGTTATGGATCAATTATACTGAGGATATTCCTTCAGAGGATATTATCCCAATCACACTTTCGCAAAATCAACACCTGCGAGATGAGATGCCTGAGGAGAGCTGCCAACTTAACAATCCGAGACCGAGTAAGAAATGCTGTTATCAGACAGACTGTGGGATCAACACCTTGTGCCACATTTATTGAAAGACAGAAGATCAAGTGGTTTGGCCATGTCGTTAGAATGTAACACCATCAACTACCATCACTAGCCTTACATCAAAGATCATCTGCGACGAGACCAAGAAGACGTCCAAGAAGAAAATGGATTGACGACATCAAACACATTGTACAACTGCACGGAATGACACTATCCAGTGCTGCCCACCGAGCTGGAGCGCAAATTATTCCTCCCCATGACGCTTGACAGCAGAAGTGGAAGATGATGATGATGATGATGATGATGATGATGATGATGATAATGATGATGATGATGATTCCTCCACAGCAACGTCTTAGCTCACCAAGCATCAATTCTCCCCGTAAGTCTCTGCCACTTCTACCCCTGATGTTTGTTTTCTTTTAAGTCGTCACAATGTTCTCCAATAGTTCTTGTCTCATTATCTGATCAAACAAATATATGGATTGTTTGGTCACACGGCTTCATCGAGACAAGAACGAAGATTTGCTCCGCGCATCTTGGGAGATTGGGAACGACGACCGGCCACGCTTATCGACACGGCACATGATGATAACATTCTATTTCGCTAATCTCTCCCAGGAAATCGTTGGTCGTTACTCTGGCCGGCAAGATGTTCTGGAAATTCGTCACAGAAAGCACATCTTTCCAAGCTTTCCCTAATTTATTATATTTATTCCACATCATAAGCTTCACTGCCATACAGAAGAATATTTTCGATATAACATTTCAGTTTAGGTCAGCATAACCGAATGGATACGAGCACATATTCTTAAACTGCCGGTGTGCAAATGCCGAGGTAGCGGTTCAACCCCTATACTGGGCAGCTGGATTACGATTTCGACTTCTCGTCCCTGACTTGAGGACGTAAATTAACAGTATCTCAGAAGTTGAAGCTGGGTTCACCTGATGGCAGCAACACTGGTAATAAGGAAAGTTATTCAACAAGCAAAAATAAGTCCAGTACTACTAGACATGGTAGCACGTGCATGGACTTCGTTTGAATTCAAAGCGAGCCAACAAAAAACAAACAAACAAACAAACATTTCAGTATACTCTCTTTAAATGCAGACTGTTACAGTGATCACAGACTAATTACAGGCACATTTAAGGTAAAGTTAAAGCAAGTCAAGTATACACCAGGAAACACTATATATGATCTGTGTTCATTGAAAAATGACAAGGTAATACACGACAATTTTCACATAGAAGTAAAGAATAGTGGTTTGGGGGTAACGAACGTATTTCACAATCATGATAATACCGGGTGCGAATTCAATCAATCAATTTGGTACCGTCTCCACAATGAAGGTTGGCTGCAATGGATCATCAACACTATGTCTCTTGTCTTGATTGTACATTCTGTCACATTGCTGTTCGTCCATCTCTTGGTGTTATCTTCCTAATTGTATCTTGTACCTAATTGAATCTCTTGCTCGCGTTCCTTCAACCTTACCCTCCAGTACGTTTTTGTAGAAGAGTGTTATATCTTTTAACTTGGCCGAAATATTTCACTTGCCACTTTCTTATTTCTTCCTTAAACTCTCTTTTCAGTCCCGGTTCGAAGCCGCGGGCAATTTGGAAGCAGTCCGCTGTGCGTTATTTTTGGCATGAGCAGCGGTATCTCAGAAAGCAATAGCAAACTACTGAACGTAAAACTGCCTATAAAAATCACAAACAGCCAAAAAATAATCATTCTGGGTTTAATGCGACGTCCTGTAAAACACATGGAACTAACTTTTAACTGATTCTTAATTTTACTGTAGTGGAAATTACATCTGGTTGAGTTTTCAGATGTGTAATAAAGAAATATCACTTCCAGACAAACGTACAGAAATTATAATCAAGTAGCTTGATCCACACATTCTGCTGGCATGTGATAAGCACAGCACACACGCAAACTTCTTCCTCTCTAAGAATCTAAAGTCATTCTCAGATTTCAAGCAATTCTTTGCTGTAATCTCTTCCCACATCAACAGGGCGGAAAATCTGGCATAGAAACGCTGACTCAAAGATCACACAGGTATTTTCTGTTGGCTGTTTGGATTATTTTCTTCTGTTGGAATTATTTTCTTTTGTACCGACTGGCTTAGAGCTAAATGGTGCGTTATTCAAGTTGGCCAAAAAAGAAATAAAAACACACCACACAAACACACACATACTCACACGAACCAAAATGCTTGGCGAGTAAACAATTAATTGAATAATTACAATATTGTGTACATATGGGTTGTGTTTATGCCTTTACTAGGTGTCATCATCACAATGAAAGTTCACTACAGTGGAACTTAAACACTATTCGTCTCTCGCTGTTTTATACGCTCGCGTAGATTGCTTGATGGTATGAACCGTCGGTAGGTTCAGAAAGCAATAGGTAACTACTCAACTAATATTATCAAGTTAATCGCAAACAGCAATAGATAACTACTATTGTCTAGTTAATCGCAAGCAGCAATAGATAACTACTCAACTAACATTGTCTAGTTAATCGCAAACAGCAATAGATAACTACTCAACTAACATTGTCTAGTTAATCGCAAGCAGCAATAGATAACTACTCAACTAACATTGTCTAGTTAATCGCAAACAGCAATAGATAACTACTCAACTAACATTGTCTAGTTAATCGCAAACAGCAATAGATAACTACTCAACTAACATTGTCTAGTTAATCGCAAACAGCAATAGATAACTACCTAACTAACATTGTCTAGTTAATCGCAAACAGCAATAGATAACTACTCAACTAACATTGTCTAGTTAATCGCAAACAGCAATAGATAACTACTCAACTAACATTGTCTAGTTAATCGCAAACAGCAATAGATAACTACTCAACTAACATTGTCTAGTTAATCGCAAACAGCAATAGATAACTACCTAACTAACATTGTCTAGTTAATCGCAAACAGCAATAGATAACTACTCAACTAACATTGTCTAGTTAATCGCAAACAACTAATAAATGCTGCTGTTGATTGCAACGTTCTGTAAACGACATACAACTAGCTTGTAAATTGATGTTTGTCCGTCTCTTGATGTTGTCTTCTCACTTGACTATTTGCATACTTCTGTGTACTTGACATTTCACTCCAGTACTGTTTTTATAAGATAATCATATCTTTTAATGTAGCCATACTTTCGACTTTGTTGTTGTTGTTGATTGTTACATCAACTCTCTTTACATTTCCAGCCTCTCCAGGGATTTTGTATTTATCTGTTTTTAACTTCATAATATGCTACCTGTTCTTCTGTGTGTTTACATTTGTAAGGTGAATTCGATGTTGCCATTAACTGTTAAAGCTGGTTCGTCCCCTATACAATAGACGTGGGACATTAACTTATAAAGCTGGGTCGTTTCCAACACAATGGGCATGAGACATTACATTATAAAGCCTACACAACAATGACACCGGAGGAGGTCAGCATTACCGAATGGATAAGAACACGTCTTAAACATCCCGTGTTCTGATGCCGATGTAAGCGGTTCAACCCCTACACCGGACAGTTGCACTAAAATGTTGACTTCTCGTCCTTGACTTGGGGACAAGTAATTTACAAGTACTTTTGAAGTCGAAGTGGGTTCGCCTGATGTCGAGGGACACTGGTAATAGGGAAAGCTAATCCACACGCATAATTCAGTCCAATGCAACTAGAAGTAATGTGAATGGACTACGATTAAATTCAAAGCAATCGAGCGCACAAAAACAAACAAACATGACATAGGCCAATCAATTTTAAAGCTGGATCGTCCTCACCACTCTGTTAACTAGGCCATTAACTTCTAAGGCTCGGTGGTTCCCCCAAAACAATGTTGTAGAGATGACATTAACTTCTAAAGCTCGGTGGTTCCCTAACACAGCAGGGGCCACGGAAGTGGAAATTCAGCAACTAATTCATGAAAATTCTCGCCCGGGTGATGTGATTATCTACACGGATGGGTCAGTGTTGAGAGGTAGGAGAAGTGCCTGGGGGTTCTTGGCAAAAAACTAATGGTCGGCGTTTGGTGCAGGAGAGCCTGGCGTATGATAACACTACATCTAGCTTAAGAATGGAGGTGGAGGCGGTCAGTGCAGCTTTCCGCTGGATAGAAAACACGATACATACACACATTGTGATTGTAACTGACTCAGAAAGCATGCTGAGAAGGGTGAGAACAGGTAGGCTTCGTGCAGAGTGGCTTGCTTCGCTTCGGAGGTCACGGGTAGTAAGCATCACCTGGATCTTTTCTCCTGGGCATGCCGGTGTGCTGGGGAATGAACAGGCGGACAGATTGGCTGGCTCGGCAAAATTTGGTGGAGTATTGATGCAGGACAAGGCAGACGTGGTTGCGGCCTTGTGGGAGCACGTGTACACCTCGGAGGAGCAGATGGAGCACCATGGTCTGGTAAGAATGAGACAACGTGGTGTGACGAGGGGTTCTGGCCGACGCTCGGCGCTCGGAGGAAAGGCGAGACGGACATATAATCAGATTGCTACTGGAACTATTAGTGTTGGAACTCTTCGCTGGCTGCTGAGGATGGAGACGGAGCGCTTATGGGAATGTCCCGAATGCTGTGATGTCGGTTCCTAGATCAATCAATCAATCAATCACATTAACTTCTAAAGCTCAGTGGTTCTTCAACACATTGTTGGACACCTGACATTAACTTCTAAACATCGGTGGTTCCCCAACACAATGTTGGACACCTGACATTAACTTTTAAAGCTCGGTGGTTCCCTAACACAATGTTGGACACCTGACATTAATTTCTAAAGCTCGGTTGTTCCCTAACACAATGTTGGACACCTGACATTAATTTCTAAAGCTCGGTGGTTCCCTAACACAATGTTGGACATCTAACATTAACTTCTAAAGCTCAGTGGTTTCCCAACACAATGTTGGACACCTAACATTAACTTCTAAAGCTCAGTGGTTTCCCAACACAATGTTGGACACATGACATTAACTTCTAAAGCTCGGTGGTTCCCCAACACAATGTTGGACACCTAACATTAACTTCTAAAGTTCACTGGTTCCCCAACACAATGTTGGACACCTAACATTAACTTCTAAAGCTCGGTGGTTCCCCAACATAATGTTGGACATCTGACATTAACTTTTAAAGCTCGGTGGTTCCCCAACATAATGTTGGACATCTGACATTAACTTCTAAAGCTCGGTAGTTCCCCAACACAATGTTGGACACCTGACATTAATTTCTAAAGCTCGGTGGTTCCCCAACACAATATTGGACATCTGACATTAACTTTTAAAAGATATCAACGTCTGATGATGGGTGTTTTGTCTCTGAGTTTTAATTTATTCATGAAGGTTAAGAGTTAATTATTTAAATGGTTCGATATTATATGTGATAGTAATGGTATGTGTTAAAATGTATAACAGGAAAAATAATGAATCAAGAAGTGCATTTTACATTATTCTATCTTGGATGTTTGGAAATCATCATTGTCATTACATAGCTGGTTATTTGCAAAAGTTAGCTTTCTTACTGCCACAGAAATGATTCTCGATCCATGGCCAGTTCCCTTGATTTATGTATTTTCATGCCGAAGGTACCTTCAATATCCTGCATTCCCTTCTTTCTGGAACCTTCTATGACTGTTTTTATTTCTCCAAAACCAAAGTACGCGAAGTTTGAGTACATCAGCTTCCGCAAAATGGCACGGTTTCCGAGCCAGCTTTCTTCTATGCCAAGATATTGTAGAATGTTGGTGTGGTTCTCTTTCGTGACCCGTGCTGTTGTAAGAAATTGTCTATATCATTTAAGTTCAAAAACCTTGATTTTCTTCTTTCGTGATTATGAAATGGTGCACGATTCACATCTGTATGTTGGCGCAGGAAAGTTGTATGTTCCCAGCAGTTTACTTTAATGTGTTTGTTGGTGTTGTGACATAGACTTTTAATGCTGCCGAACGTGTATATCGCTATGGACAGTCTCTGTTTAACTACTTCTGCAAGTCTACGTTGCTACGGACAGTCTCTGTCTAACTACTTCTGCAAGTCTACGTTGCTACGGACAGTCTCTGCCTGACTACTTCTGAAGTCTACATTGTCATGACCAGTCTCTGTCTACTTCCGAAGTGTACATTGTCTGACCAGTCTTTGTCTGACTACTTTCGAAGTCTACATTGCTATAGACAGTCTCTGCCCGATTACTTTTGAAGTCTACATTGCTATGGACAGTCTCTGCCCAATTACTTTTGAAGTCTACATTGCTATGGACAGTCTCTGTTTGACTACTTCTGAAGTCTACATTGCTTTTACATTTCGGCTGCAAAATATTGACCTCCCGATCTTTGAGCCTTAATAACACGCTGGGCAAGAACATACATGGGGCAAGTGAAGTGGTGAAGGATCAAACATGTTTTCGACGCTGTTTTGAGAACGTGGTATGTATTGAGAACGTGGTATGTATTGAGAACGTGGTAGGTATTGAGAACGTGGTATGTATTGAGAACGTGGCATGTATTGAGAACGTGGTATGTATTGAGAACGTGGTATGCATTGAGAACGTGGTATGTATTGAGAACGTGGTATGCATTGAGAACGTGGTATGTATTGAGAACGTGGTATGCATTGAGAACGTGGTATGTATTGAGAACGTGGTACGTATTGAGAACTTGGTATGTATTGAGAACGTCGGTATGTATTGAGAACGTCGGTTTGTATTCAGAAGGGCCGTTTAAAAAGCACAGGCTACTTAATGTTGGGTAATCTCCGTAGAAATGTCATCGCGCGCACGCACGCACGCACACACACACACACACACACACACAACATATTCCCTTCAAGTGAGATTCAAACAGAGACCATCAGTTTAGTAGACGAGTGCAGCAAACGATACTCTCTCTTTCTCTCTCTCTCTCTCTCGCTCGCTCTCTCTCTCTCTCTCTCTCTCTCTCTCTCTCTCTCTCTCTCTCTCTCTCTCTCTCTCTCTCTCTTATTCCTTTTACCTATCTTTGTGTATATGTTCAAGTCTTACCTTATTGTATCTAACACCACGCGAATGTCATCAGCACTGTCATTTACTGCCAATATAGTACCTTGCGGTGTATGTCAGGGGGGACTTGAGCCTGAGGAATTAAGGCCGCCTGGCTAATGCAGTCGCCGCGAACTGTGCAGGTTAGTTTTCTTTTTGCCCCCGACGAAGAAGAAGAAGAAAAAAAAACTCCACACCTTACCGAGGATTCGAACCCAGGTCTCCCGAAGGAGAATCCGGCATTCTAGCCACTTGGCCAGGTATGACGCACTTAAATGTTCTCTCCTGACCGCGGCTTAGTTCCACTCACACCGGTCAGTCAGACTTAAACGTCGATTTCTCGTTTAGATGGCAAACTACTGAACGGTAACATTGCCTAGTACATCACAAAAGCCCGGACAGGTTGGATGTGGCTGCAATGTCCTGCAAAGGACAAACAATTGTTATTAATTACTACCTCGCAGAATGGGGCAGGCAAAGGCTGCATTTCAGAAAATGAAGAATATCTTATGCAATTAGTCACTATCATTGAATGTAAGAAAGAGAGTGCTAAAATGCTATATAGAACTAGTTTTGCTGTATGGTTGTGAATCTTGGAACGTAAAGGAACAAATTAGGAAGAGATTAGAAGCAACAGGAATGTGGTTCCTGAGACGAATGTTGAGAATTCCTTGGACTGCCAAAGTAACTAACAACGAGTGCCTGAAAGAGGCTAATGAAACTAGAACATTATATACAGCAATAAGAAAGAGGGAAACAGCTTTTTTTTTCTTGGTCATGTGATGAGAAGAGAGGCATTGGAGTACATCGTGACAACTGCAAAGATCGAGGGGAAGAGAGGCAGAGACAGGCCAAGAGAAACGATGCTGGATGGATTGCGACGGTGGCACGGAGGAATATCAACAGTGGAGTTGATGTAGAAAACAAAAGACCGAAGTCTGTGGAGAGTCATTAACGCGTATGCCAGCAGGCATGGCACTTGATGATGATGATGAATACCGCGCATGTGAAAAGTGAGTGGTACAAAGTGCCGAATGTAAGATAATCCGACGCCAGTGGTGGCCCTTTAATATTAAAACTCGTTAGATTCTTTGTTCTTGTCGCTCGCGTTCATAAAACGCAGCTACACACACACGCACGCACACACACACACACACACACACTCACACACACACACACACACACACACACACAGACACAGTCGCACATACAATCACACTCGCCTACTCACCCAGTGACATACCCACCCACAAACACATAGCCCGGTTATTGTCCATTCAGCTAGCCGAGGGACTTCAACTGATGTAAATTATCCATTGGCATTTACACACCTATTTATGGCCATTTGTGTGTCCTGGGGTACAGATTACCTGCGACAACTTGAGCGCATGTGTGTTCTCACTCGGGGATCTTCGCTTTATGTAAGTGGTAGTTACATGTGCCGTAGTAGCATAGTGGTTGGCGCCCCTTGGCGGAGAGAGAGAGAGAGAGAGAGAGAGAGAGAGAGAGAGAGAGAGGGAGAGGGGAAGGGAGAGAGGGATGGAGAGAGAGGGAGGGAGAGAGGGGGAGGGAGAGAGACAGAGATGGAGAGGAGGATAGATAGGCAGAGAGAGATAGAGAGGGAGAGGGGGAGGGAGAGAGACAGAGAGATGGAGAGGAGGATAGAGAGGCAGAGATAGATAGAGAGGGAGAGGGGGAGGGAGAGAGACAGAGAGATGGAGAGGAGGATAGAGAGGCAGAGAGAGATAGAGAGGGAGAGGGGGAGGGAGAGAGATGGAGAGGAGGATAGAGAGGCAGAGAGAGATAGAGAGGGAGAGAGTGAGAGCTACAATGAGTGGAAGACATAGGAAGTGCCAGAGAGAATGAGAGAATGAGTGAGTGAGAGTTGTAGAGAGTGCATGTGTAGAGAGACAAGGAGAGCGAGTTAAAGAGTTGGTGAAAGAGGGAGAGGGAGAGAGAGAGAGAGAGAGAGAGAGAGAGAGAGAGAAAGAGAGAGAGAGAGAAAGAGAGAGAGAGAGTTAAAGAGGAGGGGAAAGATTTAAGAAGAGGGATAACGAGTGTGTACGAATAAGGAACACATTTTCAGAATAGAAAAGAAGAATAAATGAATAAACTAGCCAATCAAACGGAACGGGGACCGTTGTCTAGAACAGGCCTAGAATACACTGATAGAGGTGAGTTCAATCCCTGGCAGTGACAAGCATTCCTTTTGTTCCCGAGCATTAGTGCCCTGGGATTGACCCGGCCTCATTACCTACAATAATTACTGGTATTTACTTGTCCACTTTATACACTATACGATGTGATGCAACGAAATACGCCAGAAAAGAATGTACTACTAACTAGAGTTAGAATTAACTTTTAAGAAGACACAGATTATGGTCGTCAATAGGAAGAAGGAAATACCTGCCATTAGTCGAGATATAACTGATGGCATGTTGAACGATAGTCACGCTGAAGGACGTGACAATCGTGGATCTTAAGCCACGTGACGCACGCTGAGGGTATCACCGGAGCGAACAAGCAAGATTTGCAAAGGTGACAGGGCAGTCAAGCGGTGGTTGTTGAGTTCTGACCCACGTTAAGAACGATCGCAATGGCCTAATAGAGTGCCGCGATATATTTTAAATGAAGAATGATAGATTTGTTTATATGTACTGTTAGAGTACCTGACATTTGTTGAAGTGTAACTTGTGTTAGAATAATAGAAGGAATGAACCGGATTCTGAGTCGTGTCATATGTATATATATATTTCGTACTGTGATTCTTCGGATGACAGTGGAGAGAATGCATAGTGAAAAGTAAGAGGTGAATCTATGATTCTCTTAGGAAAAATCCAAGTTATCAAGAGGTGAGGACGTATCGCCAACTAAGACAGTCCTTTTCTCGGTAACGATGAAGAAGCCGAGAGAAATAACCACGGTGATTGACTGATATATAATAATTTATTGAAAATAAATATCACCACCCCTAGATCACCAGAACTACATGAATGTGGCACTAACACAATGCAATTTATAAGTAAATGGGAATATTCTTAACCAAGTGAATCGGTACAATTATCTCGGAACAGTCATAACATCTGATCGGAGAAACCTTGAAGAGATTAGAACAAGAATGGCCAAGACGAAGGTAGCCTTTTGCAAGATGAAAAAAAAAAAAAACATACTGACCAACAAAAAGATGTCATTGGCAACAATAACAAGAGTGTTAAAGTGCTACATAGAATCTGTACTTTTGTATGGATTTGAAGCGTGACAATGAGCAGACAGACTGGGGAGAAAACAACCCCCCACCCCCCCCCCCCCCCCCCCCTCCCCCCAAGAAAAAATAAAAATAAAAATAAAAAAACTCTGATGGCTGTGGAAATGTGGTTTCTGAGAAAAATTCAAAGAATACCATGGGCAGACAGAAAATCCAGTGACCAAGTTCTACAAGGAACAAATGAAACAGTAAACGGATTAGAGAAATTAGACGTAGGCAGTTAACAATTTTTTTGCCACGTTATGAGAAGAAATAGATTGGAGAACTTGGTGACTATTGGCAAGATCAAACTGGGAAGAGAACAAGGAAGGCAGAGAAGTAAATACATGGATGGTTAGGCCACGTGGTATGGTCGAGACAAGAAAACTGAACTTATCCACGACTCTGGTGATTGCGTGAGATGGCGAAACATGACTACCCACGCTTATCGGTATGGCACATGATGAATGAATGAAGAATATACTGAGTCTTTCAGCCAAGGTATTATTTGTTTGTCCACGTCATATGATATATTGTCGTGTCCTCCTTTAAAGTGTCGTCCCTGGAGTGAGGAGATCCGACACCCACATTATAATATTTTTATTTTTTTTCCTCTCAATATTCTGGAGAATCCACCAGCTTCCGTCCAACACACTCCATCAGCCTATGGACACCTTTTCCTATCACTCTCACACTGTCGTACTATGCCCCCTTCTCATACTTCCCCAACGCAACATACTCAACAACTCTTGCTTCTAGAAATTAATAAAGAGTAATTTATTAAAAGAAAAGTGTAACGTATATGAGACGTGTATGTGAAGAAAATGTGTGACGTGTTCTATAAAGTGTGTAGACTCTGACTCTCAGACAGCAACCCAGTCAGCTGATCCCAGCAAAGATAGACCACAGCACGGTACGTCAGAACATGTACTTCTCACCCGTTGCCGAAACCATCTTGCCGGATACTGCTTTGCCTCTGTAGACCTCTGGTAATCCAATTTCATGAACATCCGAAATAGACACCGGTGGTATTAACAGTTAATCATGGACCGGTTGCACTCTACACAATGTCCGTTCCTAACGTTCCTTAACAAACTGCACAAGTCTTTTGTAGTGTGTACGCAGTTAGTTAGTTAGTTAGTTAGTCGACAGATCATCCTCGTTGCACATCGAACCATTCAGTCCATAAGTGCTAATTACTAATGTTAATTGTTACTGTACTAAAACTAGGTACTCTTAGCCGGTTCTCGGTTCGTTACTACTGTCTGATGCTGTGTGGTGCATCAGTATGCATCACTCTCTTTGATGAATCAATTTCCTTCTAGCGTAAGTTACGTTTCTGTATGCAACTTTATTGACTCTTGAACTGGTGTTCTTCAGAATGGGTTTTTTAATTCTTTCCCAAAACTTGTAGAGTTTCCTTGGATCTGGTAGGGAACCTAGGATAGAAACAACACATCTGGTGATAGTACTAGTCACTGATCCCTTTCGGCTGAGTGTAAGCCTATCACCTTGCTTAATGATCTTTAGCTAACTAGACTTAGTCATAGAGCAGATTAGCTACCCACCTAGAGTCGAATCAGGCTATGACAAAGAAAAAATATCAGCAAACAGAATGCGGAACCCCGCCCACCAGGGACACCTACGGGAAGATCCCAATTATCCCTCATTACTCAATTCTCAACTAGTAAAGCTTATCAACACTTCACTAATCTATTTTAGCTAACAGAGCCAAGTATCACTTCACTACTCTAGCTAGTTTCCACTAACAGTGCTAATCATCACACTATAGTTTAACAAGGCTACTGCCTAAAGTAATTATAACGAATATATTATAATAGGTTATACCTTAAATGGCACTACTGCAGTCCTATCAATCATATCTACATCTGCCATTATAGGCACGTGCAAAATTAAGTCACTAATTAACACACGGTAGATATTATTTCCACTAAGCACTGCAGTGCCCTGGCACTCTGACTAGAGCATTATTCAAGTCCACCCTAGTTGATCTCAACTCGAGTTTATATCGCAAACTACCAAAGTTGGCCACGTGACGTTATCCTTTACTCCCCCACACAGGTGGCACAGTGGCAAATCATCCCCTGTCAAGAACTATTTTCCTGGCTTAAATCCTGTCAAAGTTGTCAGTAATTGCCTAGATTCTCAAAACAAGCCAGCTAGTTTCTGTATACTCCCAACAAAGAGTTTCGATACCAAGCTGCCAATCATCTTGATGTGCCGGAAACCAAGAATTGACAGATGCACTGTTTTCCGTACTAGGTACTTCCGTTTTACATCTGCCCCTGTGATCTCACGGCTTCCATCTGCATTCAAATGTTGACAAACTTGTCAATCTTCTGTTCCGTGGTGACAATCCCAGCAGACATTTTCGTCTGATGTCCGGCCGTATAGATGACAAACGGAACCATTCCATATCCTAAGCTGACAATATATGTGATTCTACTTGTTAATGAACTGCCAACTCTGTGTATCCATTCCTACTCACTCACCACCAAATGTGTATATGGGCTGACACGATGTAACCTGTACAGCTGTGTTTACTCTGTTAGTACGACTGTTGTGGCCCAGAAAATATACGCCACGCAAACGTCGGTATTGTTATCTGGGTTAACTCAGGGCGCTCGTGACATATATAATACCGGACAGTCCCTAGAATGATGCTGGCACTGTCTGGGAAGGGATGATGGTATGGAAGAGAACGTGTCTCCTCACCTCATTATGATGTGACCTAGAATATGCCAAGTCTAAAGCTATTACTTGTTGGGGCCATCTTTTATTATGAGAAGGCACGGACGGAATTACAGAAAATATGGCGGGATTGGCGTGAAATCTGCATTGGAAACAGCAGCAGGGGAGAAGGAGAAGCAGAGATGACAACGACGGCGACGAAGAAGAAGAAGAAGCAGAAGAAGAAGAAGAAGAAGAAGAAGAAGAAGAAGAAGAAGAAGAAGAAGAAGAAGAAGAAGAAGAAGAAGAAGAAGAAGAAGAAGGGAGAGAGGGGAGGGAAGAAGAAGAAGAAGAAGAAGAAGTAGAAGAAGAAGAAGAAGAAGAAGAAGAAGAAGAAGAAGAAGAAGAAGAAGAAGAAGAAGAAGAGAAGAAGAAGAAGAAGAAGAAGAAGAAGAAGAAGAAGAAGAAGAAGAAGAAGAAGAAGAAGAAGAAGAAGAAGAAGGGGAGGGAAAAAGAAGAAGAAGAAGAAGAAGAAGAAGAAGAAGAAGAAGAAGAAGAAGAAGAAGAAGAAGAAGAAGAAGAAGGGGGAGAGGGGAGGGAAAAAGAAGAAGAAGAAAGAAGAAGAAGAAGAAGAAGAAGAAGAAGAAGAAGAAGAAGAAGAAGAAGAAGAAGAAGAAAGAAGAAAGAAGAAGAAGAAGAAGAAGAAGAAGAAGAAGAAGAAGAAGAAGAAGAAGAAGAAGAAGAAGAAGAAGAAGAAGAAGAAGAAGAGGAAGAAGAAGAAGGGGGAGAGGGGAGGGAAAAAGAAGAAGAAGAAGAAGAAGAAGAAGAAGAAGAAGAAGAAGAAGAAGAAGAAGAAGAAGAAGAAGAAGAAGAAGAAGAAGAAGAAGAAGAAAGAAGAAGAAGAAGGGGGAGAGAGGAGGGAAGAAGAAGAAGAAGAAGAAGAAGAAGAAGAAGAAGAAGAAGAAGAAGAAGAAGAAGAAGAAGAAGAAGAAGAAGAAGAAGAAGAAGAAAAAGAAAAAGAAGAAGAGGAAGAGGGAGAAGTAGAGGGAGAAGGGGGAGTGGTGGGGATGAGGAGGAAGTAGAAAAAGAAGAAGAGTATAAAGAGACACAAGAAATGCACACTCCCTTCACAAACAAGCACTGAGAAACCATTTGCCAGTTAACAACTGCAGGAAGCAGTAAAGCGATAGAGAACACTTTTAGTATAACACATGCGGTAGTAATATTCCTGTTTTATGTATTCTTACAACTTCAAACGGAACGGATGCTCTAAATCAATATGAATACTGACTGATGTAGACAATTTGGCGTCTTCGGATTTAATTTTATGGACAAGTCTACGGTGCATAATTTATTTTCTTTACTACATGTGTTTGTTTAAAATATGATAAGAGAAAAGTTACTTTTAAAACGTTTGTTTTTGTTTCAGAATGAAGAATGCTGTCGATCTAAAACAAGTATATCACAGCATCGCGTTTTCCTTATTTTTATTCTTTCCTCTTCGCCTTCTTCCTACTCCTCATCCTCATCTCCATCTTCTCCATCGTCATATTCTTGTTTTCACTGTTCCACTCCACACAGTGATACTATTATGGTTAGTTGCATGACCTTTACAGGACCTCGTAGTCAGTCCCAGCATTTGTTTGGCAGTTTGATTTCTTGAAAAGTGTACGTTCAGTAATTTGCCATTGCTTTCTGAACGATCGACACGTATATAATTTTATAAATCCATCGCAAGGCGGTCTGCTGCCAAATCGCCCGCAGCTGTATTTCGAACGCGGTACGCGAAATACGTAGGGATTAGAGGATGCAATAGACAACGCACAAATTGAAATCTATAGTTATCTACCGGGATTCGAATCTTCCAAATACGACAGTGCCTTGCTGTAGGAACAAGTGAACTTCGACGCATGACCAACCAGCGTTGACAAAGCCAACGGGGATGTCTAGTTGGTCAAACAATACATGTGTGATCATTATATGAAAACCAGTGCAAGGCAGTCAGTTTCCAAATCTCTTGCAGCTGTGTTTCGAACGCATTAAGCTGAATTGCGAGGTGCGTTCGTAACCCCTTCTGCACAAAGCTATATAATGAATCACTGTCTCTAATTCACACAAACCTAAATTGCTCGTCTTATGATGTTGAATTTCGTCTACACCTGTGCCGTCTTCTCCACTTCATACATAATTCTAACATTCCTGGTGCCAATTCTAGAGGTGTTCCTGCGCGAAAGTCGGTAAGGGGGAGATTTAGAATTCTTGTTGTTTTCTCCGCTAGCGCCAAAACATCTTCTATAAGACAGGGCTGATATAATCAGTGCAGTTCAGAGGTCAACATGACCGAATGGATAAGAACAATAGTTCTTAAACATCCGGAGTGTTGATGACGAGGTAGCGGCTTCAACCCCTACACCGGTTGTTTGTACTAAATGTTAACTTCTCATCATTGACTTGGGGACGTACATTATAACTACCCGTGAAGTCGTAGTGGGTTCGTTTGATGGTGAGGGACACTAGTAATAGGGAAAGCTAATCCAGACGCAAAAAAAAACCAGTCGAGTGCACACGTGTATGGACTATGCTTGAGTTCCAAGCGAGCGATTGCCTAAACAAAAAATAAATAAATAAATAAATAAATAAAACAAATAACTGCAATACGGACTCATTTGGCGGATAGTGATGACACACCGACTCGAAACCGACTGCACGAACTGAGAGTAAAGCCTGGCCAAGCACTTCGATTCCGCCTTCGTGGGAAAAAGAGGAGATACCATAACTAAAACCTTATGGGAACAATGAGCAGGAATACTTTGGTATAGCTGCTGCATCGGGGGACTAAGCAGGTATGGGGATGTCCAGTGTGCAGTGACGTAGTTCGATAAAATAACATAACATGACATAACATAACATAGCATAGCATAGCATAGAATAGCATACCATAACATAGCATAGCATAGCATAGAATAACATAACATAGCATAACATAACATAAGAGCTCAGATGCGTCGTGGTTGACTATTTTCGTTTGCGTCCAGCATGTCGCTCTTGTCTAGCCTTACTCCGTTTGACTTGATGTTCTTGCATTCAGGTCAAAATTGCAGAATCACACTCACCACTTAAGGGAAGCTCATAATTGTAACAGGGTAACCCACCATGCTTGTTACAGCAGGGGGCTTTGTAAAGGGCAACAACTGTGGCTGCAAAGCCCAACAACCAACCAAATTTGCTAATACAGTAACTTAGTTAACTTTACACCACTTGATTTGGCCCAAACATTTACCAAACTCCATTTAAACTGGCTCGAGTTTCTGAGACTCCACGAGTCCAGATACAGTAAAATGTATGGCCTGTATTCAACTGCAGCAAATCTAATAGTCACTTCTGGTCATTTGTGACATGCGGAATTTTGAATCATGATCCGCTCTGAAGCAGTTAGATTACATGCTCAAAATAACGCTCATTTGGGTGTACATTTCGGATCGCAGTTTATAATCTTGAAGTCAACCAGAAGCAAGGAGAGTCAGACTATAATTACGAATTCATTATCATAAAAAGGGTCTAAAACGAAGACGATCGATTTCATTGCACCGAGTTTTATACCGTATGGTTCGGTTTCTTCCTACAGAGCGTCCTGTCGAAATCGTCGCATAAATAACGAACTCCGTAGCTCCAGCGACGACCCTCAGGAGTCTCCGAGAAAACTGCACTCGTAAACCCAACGACATAGGCTGGAATAGAAACCACAACCTTCGGAACGCGAGGCAGGCGGCGTAACCACTTCGCCACGGAGACTCATTCATTATCATGTGTCTGCGAATGTGGCACAGGCGATCATGTCTCTTGTAATTATCACCGCCCCTGCTATTCTAGGGCAGTACTCTTGATGATACTTCCCCATATCGTTGCATTAGACCATCAATGACGCGGAGGAATATCACCTTAGACCATCAAGGACAGAAGGAATATCACCTTAGACCATCACCGACGCGGAGGAATATCACATTAGACCATCAACGACGTGGAGGAATATCACTTTAGACTATCAACGACATGGACGAATATAACTTTAGACTATCAACGACATGGAGGAATATCACTTTAGACCATCAAATGCATGGAGGAATAGCACTTTAGACCATCAACGACATGGAAGAATATCACTTTAGACCACCAACGACATGGGGGAATATAACTTTAGACCATCTACGACATGGAAGAACATCGCCTTAGACCATAAACGATATAGAGACCTTTGACCATCAACAACGCGGATGGATATCACCTTCCATCAACGACATGGAGAAATATCACTTTAGGCCATCAACGACATGGAGGAATATCACCAGCAGAACTTAACCAGAACATCAAAGATCGAAATCTGTTTACAGACATAAAAGCCTACACCACTTTGCAAGGCGATGCTGAATTTATTAACGTAGTTTGACTTTCCTTGCTTTAGATCGACTCATTTTTTCAAAATGATAATTTTGCTACTCGAAATGTACACCCAAATACATTTTATTTTGAGCGCGTAATCTAAGAGATAGACATTGACGCTGCCGGAGGATAAGAACACAAGTTCTTCAACTTCCGGTTCTCTGATGGTTGGATAGGCGGTTCAACTTCAGCATTAAGTTGGAATCTCATTCAGAAAGAAATGGCAAACTACAAAAAAATCTACCTAGAAAATCAACCTGAGATTGATAGCACCTTTCTGCAAAGGACATGCAACATGTTGTTTTAATCTAAGAGAAAGGTAAAGGTACAGAATGATGGGATATTACCGCATGTATGGTGAACATGCAGGTCTAACTAGAACTTGAGGTGGAATTAACCGCGAATATTGTTCTTACAGGAACGAGTACTCCGGCTTGATAAATTGAAAAGAGTGAGAACAGGTCTGTGTTATAAGGCTGCAACAAGTGGAACTAAAGAATAGCAACATTCTAGGCCAGTGGTTCTCAAACAATGGGGAATCCACCCCCACCCACGCCACAAGGGGAGAATTTTAGTGTTTCCATGGGGGTAGGGGGTGGGGGGGGGGGTAGGATTACTTCAAGATTGCTTTAATACAAGAAGTGATTACTTGATATTGCTTTTCCCTCCATACTTTAAGATTATGTACTTCTCGCCCTTCTGAAATTCGTTTTATAACGCAAGTAGACCCGCAAATCACGTTTTATGTAGACATCTAGACTTTTTATAATTTATGTTATTAATTTAGCTTCCATTTTCACGTATATTGTCTGGGGGGTGGGGAATTTGTAGGGAGGAAATACGAGGAGGGGGGAATGACATTCTGAACATTTGGTGAAGGGGTGCATGGGCCAAAAAAACAAAAGGTTGAGAACCACTAGACGACCTGATCCCCCTGTGCATACGGTAAAAAGCCCCTCAAGAGGATTGGTCTGAGACTGGCTATCTCGCACCTTAGAAAGAAATCAGCGAATATCCAAACAACCATGAAATGTTTCCATACGGGATTGTCATGCATGATGCGGACATTAATTCCACTAGGAGTCTCCAGAGAAAACGAAGAAAGACAAGTAATGTGAAGGTGGATGAAGCAGCGGGGGAACTGAGCCTTGATAAATACTTGGTGGATAGGTTATCACAGTGGTTCTCAACCTTTTTTGGCCCGTACCCCCCATCACCATATTTTCAGAAAGTCATCCCCCCCCCCTCTTTCGTATTTCCACCCTAACCCCCACCCCCACCCCCACCCCCACCTGCCCCTACACAGTATACGTAATAATGGAAGCTAAATTTAATAGCACATACTAAAACAAGACTAGACGTCTACATAAAACTTGATTTGTGGGTCTACTTACGTTATAAACTTAATTTCAGAAGGGTGAGACGTACAGAACCATAAAGTATGAAGGGAAAAACAATATCAAGTAATCAGTTCTTTTAATAACGCGATCTTGAAATAATCTTAATTCCCCCCCCCCCCCCTGGAAACCCTAAAATTCC
>JACEFZ010017030.1:65000-102500 GCA_014155875.1 Cepaea nemoralis | reverse complement strand
TGGTGGAAATTATGTTGAGAAATAAAGGGACAATGTATGTATAAAAATTAACTGGTTCATGTTGTTATTATATTTAGTTATTTTTTTCTACAACCATTTGTGACTTACTTATTGACTTCCCCTCGTATTTTACGTTCGATAGTTTGCCGTTGATTTCAAAACCAGAATGCAACGATCAAGTCCACCTTATATATAAATAAACAATAAACATACATGTATTGTTTGGCGCTCATAGAAGTTAGAAGAAGGAAGCAAGGACTAGAGGACGCACTAGACACCATAAAAATTGAAAACTTTAGTTAACAACCGGGATTCGAACCTGCCATCTCCAAATGAAGACAGTGCCTCGCTGCAGGAATAAGTGTCCTTCGACGCATAACGAACTAGACACCCCTTTAAAAATGTGTCTTCATAGTCAGGTCTATCATAGACATAATCCCACAACTATGGAATACGGACATAATTTGCACCTAACCATTGAGATAGCACCATAGGTCTCAGAGTCTTATATGGAACCAGCCTAGGTCAAATAAAAAAACATTCAAACACATCGGACCGTAATGATGTGTCTAGTATATTCACGAACACTTAAAGAAGAGAAATTATTGGTCGGTTCAAATGTTGTACACATATTACACACAAAAGTCCATCTTAATATCTATGTAGGCTTGAACCATCTACCACGCCATCAGGGCGCTGGCAATTTAAAAGAGAGCGCTCTTTGTCTGTCTCTCTCTCACACACACAAATAAAAAAAATCACCCAACACCCAACCAACCATGAACTGGCCTAGAAACACCCCACCTGCGAGCCTTAAGAAAAGAGAAGAAAGAAGAAGGTTTCCACCAAGCTGAGTATCATCAATGTTGAACTTTGAGCAAGTTGGGGTCTAACTTCCGCACCAGCCACTTCCGGTTTCACAGGTAAGGAAAACAAGAACAATGCATTTTGTTGACCCTGTTAGGTCTCTGCTCACAGCCAGAAGTGTTCATTATAGGGGCTTCTATGTGATATAGATATCATCTACATCATCGTTATCGTTGTCATTATCACCACCTACGTCATCATCATCATCTACATCATAAAAATCATCATCGTCATCATCATCATCATCATCATCATCATCATCATCATCATCATCATCATCATCATCATCTACATCATCATCATCATCATCATCATCATCATCATCATCATCATCATCATCACCATCATCATAGTCATTAACATCATCATAATCATCATAGTCATTAACATCATCATCATCATCATCATCATCATCATCATCATAATCATCATCATCATCATCATCATCATCATCGTCATTAACATCATAATCTTCACCATGTACATCATCATCATCATCATCATGATCATCATCATCATCATCATCATCATCATCATCATCATCATCATCATCATCATCATCATTATCTTCATCATCTACATCATTATCATCAACATTAACATCATCAACATCAACATTACCAAAATCAACATCATCATCGTCATCATCATCATCGTCGTTGTCGTCGTCATCTACATCATCATAATCATCATCGTCAATAACATCATCACCTTCATCATCATCATCATCATCATCATCATCATCGTCGTCGTCATAAACATCATAATATTCACGATCTACATCATCATCATCATCATCATCATAATCATCATCATCTAAATCATGATAATCATCATCGTCATTAACATCATCATCTTCACCATCTACATCATCATCATCATCATCATCATCTAAATCATGATAATCATCATCGTCATTAACATCATCATCTTCACCATCTACATCATCATCATCATCATCATCATCATCTAAATCATGATAATCATCATCGTCATTAACATCATCATCTTCACCATCTACATCATCATCATCATCATCATCTAAATCATGATAATCATCATCGTCATTAACATCATCATCTTCACCATCTACATCATCATCATCATCATCTAAATCATGATAATCATCATCGTCATTAACATCATCATCTTCACCATCTACATCATCATCATCATCATCATCATCTAAATCATGATAATCATCATCGTCATTAACATCATCATCTTCACCATCTACATCATCATCATCATCATCTAAATCATGATAATCATCATCGTCATTAACATCATCATCTTCACCATCTACATCATCATCATCATCATCATCATCTAAATCATGATAATCATCATCGTCATTAACATCATCATCTTCACCATCTACATCATCATCATCATCATCATCTAAATCATGATAATCATCATCGTCATTAACATCATCATCTTCACCATCTACATCATCATCATCATCATCATCATCATCTAAATCATGATAATCATCATCGTCATTAACATCATCATCTTCACCATCTACATCATCATCATCATCATCATCATCTAAATCATGATAATCATCATCGTCATTAACATCTTATACAACATCCTTTGCAGAAGGTCGATCCCATCACTGTCTACCAGACAGACTCCTGTGTCCCTGTGTCGAGCATATTGTGTGTGTGTGCGTGTGTGTGTGTGTGTGTGTGTGTCTGTGTGTGTCTGTGTGTGTGTGTGCGTGCGTGTGTGTGTGTGCGTGTGTGTGCGTTCATGATATTCTTAATGTACCGTGTCATTAATTGATATATATATATATATATATATATATATATATATATATATATATATATATATATATATATATATATATATATATATATATATATATATATATATTTGTTGATGTAGTATTTATCATGTAGTTGTATCAGTGAGTGTTTGTTGTTTGTGTGCTGACGAAAGCTTTGGCGGCATCATCCATTTTCTTAATTGTGCTTGTGATCTAGTAAAGACGACCGTTTACTTGTCGTTTTTCGGTGATTCATTCATTGTTGTTGTAGCCAGGGGGCGTGGCCCGTGACTCACGTCTGTATGTTGTCTCAGGACAGTTGCATGTTCTCACAATATTTATTTGTCTTTATTGCTAGTGTATGTACGTGTATTTATTTATTCATCATCATGACCATCATCACCCTGCAGCTATTAATATTAAAAGTTAGTTGCATATCTTTACAGGACGTAGCAGTCAATCCCAACATTTTTTGCCTGTCCTTGATTCCTGGGCAAGTTTACGGTCAGTAGTTAGCCATTACTTTCTGAACAACCGACACCCATACCACTTCATTAAAACACCAACGCAAGGCGGTCTGCTACCAAATCGTCCGCAGCTATATTTCGAAAGCAGTATACGGGAATACAAACTGCGTCCGTAACTGCTTCGCCGCGGAGCAGGAACAGCTATTATTACTGTTGCAATTATCCGTATTTTGTTGCTGGTAGTGTGTATAAATGTATCCAGTTATTATTCATTATCATCATTCAATCAATCAATCATGTGCCATGCCGGAAAGCGTGGGCGGTCATGACTCGCCATTTCACTCGATCACCAGTGTCGTGGATCAGCTCAGTGTTCCTGTCTCGCCCATGCCATGTGGCCAAGCCATCCAGGTATTTTCCTCTCGGTCTTCCTCTTGGTCTGTTCCCTTCGATCTTGCCAATTGTCACTAAGTTCTCCAATCCATTTATTCTCATAACATGTCCAAAAAATTTTGACTGTCTACGTCTAATTTCTCTAATCAGTTTACGATGTTCATTTGTCTCCTGTAGTACTTGGTCATTGGTTTTTCTGTCTGTCCATGGTATTCTTTGCATTTTCCTCAGAAACCACATTTCTGCAGCCATCAGATGCTTTTCAGCTTGACTGCTCATTGTCCAAGTTTCACATCCATACAAAAGAACAGGCTCTATGTATCCCCTCAACATTCTTTTTCTCGTTTCAATTGACATCTTTTTATTGGTCAGAATGTTTTTCATCTTGCTAA
The DNA here is from genome assembly GCA_014155875.1 of Cepaea nemoralis. Taxonomy (NCBI): domain Eukaryota; kingdom Metazoa; phylum Mollusca; class Gastropoda; order Stylommatophora; family Helicidae; genus Cepaea; species Cepaea nemoralis. Next base: position 98,601 of record JACEFZ010017030.1, on the reverse strand, counting down.
AGGCTACTTTCGCCATGGCGATTCTTGTTCTAATCTCTTCAAGGCATCTCCCATCAGATGTTATAACTGTTCCAAGATAATTGTACCGATTCACTTGTTGAAGAATATTTCCATTTACTTGTATATTACATTGTGGCACTTCTTCCTTCCTGCTGACGACCATAACCTGAGTCTTTTTACAATTTAATTCTAACCCCAGTTGCTCACTGTGTACAACAACCGCATCTACTAATTGTTGCAGGTCCTGCGCATTGTCTGCAATTAATACTTCGTTATTAAACAGCTATTATTACAGCTGGAATATCCTTATTTTCGTTTGCTGCAGCTGTACTAACGCATATGGCAGTCATCATCATCATCAAGTGCCGTGCCGGCTGGCGTAGGCGTTCATGGCTCTCCGTAGATCTCGGTCTTTGGTTTTCTGGATCAACTCTGCTGCTGATATTCCTCCATGCCACCGTCTCAATCCATCCAGCATCACTTCTCTTGGTCTACCTCTGCCTCTCTTCCCCTCGATCTTTCCAGTTGTTACGATGTTCTCCAAAGCCTCTCTTCTCATCATATGACCGAGGAAAGCTGTTTGTCTCTGTCTTATTGTTGTATATAATGTTCTAGTTTCATTAGCCTGTTTCAGGCAGTCGTCGTTAGTTACTATGGCAGTCCAAGGAATTCGCAACATTCGTCTCAGGAACCACATCTCTGTTGCTTCTAATTTCTTCTTAATTTGTTCATTTACATTCCAAGATTCACTGCCATACAGCAAAACTGGTTCTACATAGCATTTCAGCACTCTCTTTCTTACATTCAGTGATAGTGACTTATTGCATAAGATACTCTTCATTTTCTGAAATGCGGCTTTTGCCTGCCCTATTCTGCTCCTAATCTCTGTTGTACATCTTCCATCTGATGTTATAAATACCCCTAGGTATCTAAAATTATCAACTTGGTTAAGGATTTTCCCTTCTATTTCTATGTCACATTTTGGTGTCACCATTTTCTTTGATATTACCATTGTTACTGTTTTCTTGATATTCAAGTAGAGTCCTTTCCGTGCACTCTCTGTTACTACAACGTCTAATAATTGTTGTAGGTCTGTTGAATTATCTGCCACCAATACTGTGTCATCTGCATAGCGTATATTATTTATATTATAACCTCCAACTAGTATTCCTGGCATCTCTTTGATCTCTCTCATTATTACTTCGCTATACAGGGAGAAAAGATCTGGTGACAAGACACACCCTTGTCGTACTCCTAGCTTTATCTGTTCGTAACTACCCTCTTTATTTCCCATTTTAATTGCTGTTACTTGGTTCCAGTAAATATTCTTTATTATTCTTAAATCTTTTCCATCAGTGTTGATATCTTCCAACATTTTAATCAGTTCATCATGTTTTACTTTATCATATGCCTTAGTATAATCTATGAAGCACAAATATATGTCTCTCTGTTTCTCTATTGACCTTTCTATTAGTGTCCGTAATGTATAAATTGCATTGTTTGTGCCCTTTCCTTCCACAAATCCATACTGTTCTTCACTAATTTCCATTTTTATTTTCTTTTTGGTTCTTCTCATTATGATTCTGAGTAGAAGCTTAGTGATATGGTTTATAAGGTTAATTGTACGAAAATCTTCACAATCAATTGCTCCTGGTCTTTTTGGTATAGCTATAAATACAGATTTCAGCATATCACTGGGTAAATATCCACTGCTGTAAATATCATTCAACATTGTGGTTAATATATCTACTCCAAATTCTCCCAATACTTCTAATTCTTCTATTGTGATTTCATCTGGCCCAGCTGTTTTTCCTTTCTTCATACGTTTCATAGCGTCAGCGACTTCTTCTTTCAGAATAGGTGGACCTTCTAAGTTACTATCTTCTGTTAATTCTTCCCTTTCTCCTTCATATAATTCTCTTATATACTCATTCCACCTCTTCATTACAGCATCTTCCTCTAATATTATCTTTCCTGTTTTTGATTTCAAACACCCTGTATTTATTCTTATTTTTCTTCCTGTAAGCTCACTGATTTGTCTGTGCATATTATTTGTATCTTTAATGGCATTTAATTCAATTTTTTTGCATTGCGCGTTTAACCAACTTTCTTTAGCCTTCCCACATTTATCTTTTATTTCTTTATTTATCTTAGCGTATTCTTGTTTGTCATTTTTACTCTGTTTTCTTTTGTCCATCAGTTTTAAGATATCCTTCATTCATCCATTTTTTCTTAGCTATTCTGCCTCTCTCCGGTAATACTTCTTTGCTAGTTTGATGAATGGAGTCCCTTAACATTTCCCATTGTTCATCTATACTCTGTATTTTAGTTATTGCATTGTACCTATTTTTCACAGTCACTCTGTATTGTTCTTGCATTTCTTTATCTATTTTCAGAACCTCTTTATTAAGTCTCATGTTCTTAACCAGTGATGGCAGTGAACTTGAACTTAATATGGCAGTAAGCAAAGCAATAACATGGCTCGAGACACAGACATTCACTAGGGCTTGTTTCCTTAGTGACTCAATGAGTATGCTTAAGAGGATAGAGATGGGGTGGATGCGAAGAGAGTGGTTACTGTCTCTGGAGCGGTCTCGGCTGGCAAAGATTAGTTTCATCTTCGTGCCAGGGCATGCGGGAGTACAAGGAAATGAGCGGGCTGACAAGCTCGCAGGTGAGGCTACTGTGGAGGGCGGACGCGCCATGGACCAGACTGACATTCTGAATGCTCTACGAGAAGTAAGACTTTTGCGTGAACCAAGTGATGACTGTGAATCTACAACCATGGTCAGACTGCGAGAACAGCAAATTAAAAGAGGGGTGGCCAAACAAGAACACTACGCAGGAAGCCAAAGAAGATTGATAAACCAACACAGAACTGGTGTCGTTAAGCCCCTACACGCTGCGGGATTTGTTAAGGAGGGGATCAGAGCACTTATGAACTGAATTGTTCGATGTGCAATGAGGATGATCTGTCGACTAACTAACTAACTAACTAACTAACTAACTAGCTAGTTAGCTAGCTAACTAACTAACTAACTAGCTAACTAACTAACTATTTAACTATCTAACTATCCAACCAACTAACTAACTAACTAACTAACTAACCAACCAACCAACCAACCAACCAACCAACCAACCAACTAACTAACTAACTAACTAACTAACTAATTGTACATACGCATATCTAGTTATTCACCACCACCACCACCACCACCGTCATCATCATCATCATCATCATCATCATCATCATCATCATCATCATCTTACAGCTATTATTACTACTTGAATATCCTTACTTTTGTTTCCTGGAGGTTTTTATTACGTGTATCTACTTATTCACGATCACCACCATCCCGCTATTATAACTACTGGAATATCCGTAAGAAGTCTGGTTGCACTTGGCTCCGTTGGTCAAGAATGGATGTACACACACGTATGCTTGTTATTATACCAAATAGAACAACGATAAATACATTATTAGACATTGATCGACACTCATACAAATAAAGTACCAACTGTCAGATGTTCGAATTATCAAATGTTTGAACTCTCATATGTTCGAACTGTCATATGTTTGACCTGTCAAATAAATTGGGAATAAAAAAATAAAATAAATAAAATGGGATAAAACCCGATGCAATGAAGTCAATGTATTTAATTATCTGGGTACTTCAGTAACAACAGACGGAAGATATATTATGGAAGTTAAATGTAGAATATATCAATCACAAGCAGCATCTTACAAGATGAATTCCAATTCCAATTCCAATTTTCAAAACAAAAATTCCAAATTCGGCCTCGTTCAACCTGCGTTTTTCAGCTATGGTTATTGTTGAGGTCCGTGGTTTTTGTGGGTTCATTCACCCTAATTCTTGTCTTGTGAGTCCTATCTCGGATGATTATGCTGGTTTGTCTGTAACGTCAGCTGGGGGGGGGGGGGGGGGGGGGGTCATTTGGCGGCTATCCTTTGTGCTTGTCTGCTCTTGTGGTTCTCTTTGTTGGTACAGGCTTCTGGCTCGTCTCGGTACAGTCCCTATAAGGACGTTTTATTTGGTCTTTTTGTCTCCTTTTTTGTGTAGTTTCTGTAGGAGCTTTTCGACGTTTCCGTTTTGCTCCTTGTGCCTGTTTTCACTTTCGAGTTTGAGTTTCTGCTGCCTTTCGATTGTTTTCCTCCGCGGTCAGCCATGGTTTTCTCTCTCCGTCTTCTATGTAGTACGAGTAGGCGGCATAATCATGTTCCAGGTATGTAGTTGGGTATTCTACCGGTCTCCTGAGTTTCTTGGGTTTCTTCTTTTCTCTTTCATACCAACACCTTTTGAATTCCCGGCGCCTGAGTTCCTCCACTCTTGCGTCTGCTAGTAGCTCCTCCAAGGTAGGTTCCCGTGGTCTCTCCGTGCTGTCATCAGAGTGCTCTTCTCGGTTTTCTTCGGATGTCTGGTGGGATATTGTCGTGGCTGGGCTGCTGGCTTTTTCTTCTTGCGGTTCCGGCTCGGTCACCGATAATTCTCTGCAATTTATATTTGTCGATCGAGGTGTGGACAAGAACGCTTAAGAGCTATATTGAAGCCAAATCTGATGTGTGAAAGCGAATCACGGACAATTAGCAGACAAGTTAGGAACTGTGTGGAAGCTGCGGAGATGTGGTTTTATAGAAGAATGGTAAGGATATTGTTGAGCAATTAATAAGAGCTATAAATATATTTTGAAAGAAGTTAACTCACAAAGGAAACTGGTTAGTCGTATGGGAAGAGGTCAATCCACAGCTTCTGAGCATGTCATGAGAAAGGAAAATTTGGAGTGTGTCGTCACAAGGGGAAAGTTGGACGGGTTGGGGGGGGGGGGGGGGGGGGAAGGGGAAGAGAGAAGCAGGGTAGACCAAGAGATGTTAATGAACAATTTGACAACATGGCATGGAGGACATCAGTATCAGAAATGCCTGGCAGTGCACGAGACTGAAGGATATGGACAGGATGATCATCAACATTATTCATGTGCGTAGAGCGAACACAGGCCTCCTAGCTTTCCGCCTGTATCCGAGTAGGCAAGGCGTTTACCCCAAACCCAGGATCACGGGAGGAGGCAAGAATATTATCGGGGTAATTAATCTGGTAAAAATCCACACTGTGATCTATGCCAGAACATCTATAGTTAAAGTCTGGAAGTCTCTCTGAGACACAAACACAATATAGACAGACAGAGAAAATACATAGATACGAAATTTGCTATCAGATGCAATAATAATTCTTGTGCGTTGTGTGTTGTTAATGTTGCTTACAGGTAATATGGTTGAAAGTGGCTCCTCTCTGCAGTCTGTGAAGTCTCAGCCTATACCTGTACATTATTATTATTTATAACCAACGTCTCAATCTATGCACTCGAAATAACCCCTAAGTGCACATTTCTCCACAATATGGAATGGCTGCTCTTAGAAACTTCGCTCACTTGAGAAACGTGTTGGTTTCATTATAAGAAATTTGAAAATGATGGATTGAACCTTTATAAACGTTTGAAGCTGTTGCCGCTGTGTAAATGCTTACTCTTCAACAAAGCACGTTTAGTCCACAAAATTATTGTATCAAAGATTACCTATAGTAAAATGGGGAATAAGAACAGTTAAGTATTGTAACTCCTGCGAAAAGGTATGAAAGGAATGCACACTGTGCTCATGACTAAGTATATTTTTCGCATGAATTACACATAACTGTTTTCATTTCCTATTGTTATATTCTGCTGCAGCCGTCGCTTCTCTTATCTATGATTATAGTAACATAGTAATACGTAGATTACCTATAGTAACATGGTAATAGATTTACCTATAGTATCACAGTAATAGATTACCTATAGCAACATAGCAGTCAATTACCTGATTGATTGATGATTGATTGATTGATTGATTGATTGATTAAGGAACCGACATCACAGCATTCGGGGCATTCCCATAAGCGCTCCGTCCCCATCCTCAGCAGCCAACGAAGAGTTTCAACACCAATAGTACCAGAAGCGATCTGATTATATGTCTGTCTCACCTTTCCTCTGAGCGTCGAGCGTCGGCCAGATCCCCTCGTCACTCCTCGCTGTCTCATTCTTGCCAGATCATGGTGATCCATTTGCTCGTCCGAAGTGTACACGTGCCCCCACATGGCCGCAACCACGTCTGTCTTGTCATGCATCAATACTCCACCAAGTTTTGCAGGGCCAGCTACGGAGCTTGACACATCTTTCAGTAAATTACCTATAGTAACTTAGTAGTAGATTACCTATAGTAACTTAGTAGTAGATTACCGATAGTAACTTAGTAATAGATTACCTATAGTAACTTAGTAGTGGATTACCTATAGTAACATACTAGTGCAGTACATGGCCATTTTGCACGTCTTCAGGAACATTAAGCATAATCGACAGCAGCTGAACAATGCTGGTGTTGACTGCAATGTCCTGTAAAGGATATGCGAACAAAAACATAGTTGATTTATAGGCGCACTTGCTTTTTAACACGTGATTTCGATTTCTCTGTCTGTTCTGTCGTGTTGAGTGATTATATTTCCTAGATATTTAAATTCGTTAACCTGTTTCAGACGTGTACTATTAATCAATATATTTAGTGGACCAGGAGATCTGTTAACCTACATTACTTCATTCTGGGGAGTATTTGTTAATTTCCAAAATCAGCCTCTATGAAAATTCGAACTTAGTAATAGTAATAGTTGCAGTGCTAGTAGTAGTGGCGGTGGTAGTATAAGTAGTATAAGTAGTAGTTGTAGTAGTAGTAGTAGTAGTAGTAGTAGTAGTAGTAGTAGTAGTAGTAGTAGTAGTAGTAGTAGTAGTAGTGGCGGTGGTAGTATAAGTAGTAGAAGTAGTAGTTGTAGTAGTAGTAGTAGTAGTAGTAGTAGTAGTAGTAGTAGTAGTAGTAGTAGTAGTAGTAGTAGTTATTGTTGTAGTAGCAGCAGTAGTAGCCGCAGCTATTGTAGTTGTAAAAGGAGGATGAGTAGTAATGGTAGTAGCAGCAGCAGCAGCAGTAGTAGTAGTAGTAGTATAGTAGTAGTAGTAGAAGTAGTAGTAGTAGTAGTAGTAGTAGTAGTAGTAGTAGTAGTAGTAGTAGTAGTAGTAGTAGTAGTAGTAGTAAAAGTAGTAGTAGTAGTAGTAGTGTTTGCTAACAGAAAGCTTATTAGAGACGTAAAATGATATAAATATAACCTACTGAACGAAATTGCTGATATTTGACACTTGCGTGTAATGATATAACCTAGATTTGTACAACTCATTCCTTGTGCATCTTCATAAAGTAGCTCAGACAGATATTTAAAAAAAATGAAAGTATGAATAAAATTGGTGGAACTACGGTAAAGCTGTGGAAACGTAAACAGTATAAACTAACACAAAGTATGGTAGCTTTACATAACGCAGTTGCGGAGAACATAGGACGCTGCGGCGACTATCCTTCATCAGCAAGCAAATTATATTATCAGTTATACATAACAGCTTTTAAAGGACCTTAGGTCGTCTAAGTTGCACGTGTCAAGTTGTTCATTCCATGGCTGGTATATAGTTTCGTAAACGTTTCACCAAAGTTAAATTCTAGCCTTTGTCATCATCGTGTGTCGCGCCGATAAGCGTGATGATGATGATGATGATGATGATGATCATGATCATGATGATGATGATTATGATGATGATGATGATGATGTCCAAGGCAGCTGCTGTTTTCGAATAAATGTGTTTGTTATAAGAAGGTAACGGAATAATTGTCTCAGACTGCAGTTAGATAAACAAATGACGCAGATAATGTTTCATAGGGTAGATTGGGTTAAAATAATTAGACAGTCAGAGTGGGTTAATGTAACAACCGGCTGGCACAAGATAAGCTCAGGTTTGTTGAAATAGAAACAGTTAAAACAGCAGTTACCTGAGGTACACAAACACTCACGCACACGCACACACACACACACACACACACACACACACACATTCGCACATACATAAATTAGGCATGTAGACGTGCCTTACATATCCGAGAGAGAAATAGAGAGAGAGAGAGAGAGAGAGAGAGAGAGAGAGAGAGAGAGAGAGAGAGAGAGAGAGAGGGAGAGAGAGAGAGAGAGAGAGAGAGAGAAACGAACTGTATTTTCAAAGGTTAGGAATCAGGTACGCAGACGCGCCAAACATATCCGAGAGAGAGTGGGAGAGAGAGTGTGTGTGGGGGTTGGGGGGTAGGGGAGGGAGACAGAATGAACGAATGAACTGTATTTTTGAAGGATTCAGATTTGTGTCTAGCATATCCGAGATAGCGAGGGAGACCGATCGAGCGAGCGAGAGAGAGAGAGAGAGAGAGAGAGAGAGAGAGAGAGAGAGAGAGAGAGAGAGAGAGAGAGAGAGAGAGAGAGAGAGAGAGAGAGAGAGAAATCTAATAAAATCAACTTTATTTTAATAGGGTCACAAATTGGGGACGCAGGCCCGTCTTACATTCGGCCCTTCCAATCACTCATCTTTCGTTCATCAACAGCATTATACATTCACATAGGAAGAAGGAAAAAAAACATTGTGAAATGAATGTTGTAAACATAAACAAGGCAAATTACCATGTTATGAAGCCCATATCCTACCTACCCACACATCACCCCACCCACACACACAACCCCACCTACCAACACACACACACACACACACACCCAGGGACATATACATACCCCACCAACCGACCCTTCCACCTCCTGCACATCCCCCAACCACACATACCCAGGGAGACATACATACCCCAACAACCGACCCATCCACCTCCCTCACATCCCCCACCCACACACACTGCCCTCACCTGTTACCCCAACCCAAAACACTCCCCACCCACACAAACCCACACAAACCCCACCCACACAAACCCACCAACCCACACATCCCAAGCCCACCCACATATACATCCTAATCCACACACCCATCCCCCACCCACACATCCTCTCCCCACCCACACCTCCAACCACCCACCCCCAAACACACCTCCATCGACCACATATTCCCCACCCACGCACACACATCCCCCACCAACCCACACATCGCACATCCACTCACACATCCCCAAACCATACACACACATCCCCACCAACTGACATCTCCCTACCCACACACACACACATCTCCCTAACCACCTATACATCCCCAATCCACTCACACACACCACACCACCCACACATACATCATTCACCCATCCACACATGCCCTAAGCCACATCCCCCACCACACACATCCCCTACCCGCACATCACACACATCCCCTACCACACAATATTCCCAACCCACGCACCACACACACATATCCCTCACCCACACATCCTACACCCACATATCCCTCACCCACACATCCCACACCCACATACCACCACACATCCCCCACCTACACACCACACAATATCCCCCACCCATATACCACACAATATCCCCACCCACACCCACACAGATACCCTCACCCATCCACCCCGCACATACCCCACCCACACACCACACAAATCCCCCACCCACACACACATCCCCCACCCATACACCACACACATATCCCCAACCAACACACCACACACCTCTCCCCACCCACACACACATTCCCCACCCATCCACCAACACACAGTCACTCACACATCCTCCACTACGCACCCACACACCCCCACCCACCCACCCCCAACCAAACATCTCTCGATCACACATACCCCCACCCACACACATCCTCCACCCACTCACGCATCCCGCCCCGACACATACAGATCCCTCACCCACCTACACATCCCTAAGCCACTCACACATCCCCTACCCACACACCCCACCACCCACACATGCTTCCCCCAACCATCACACATTCCCTACTCACCCACATATATCCCCCACCCATATACACATCCCCGCACCCATCAAACAATCCCTCACCCACACACCACACACTATTCCCCCACCCACACACATATCCTCACCACCCACCACAAACATACCCCCACCCACACACCATGCACACATCCCCAACCAACACACCACACACATATCCCAAACCCACACACCATACACTTCTCCCCACCCGCCCTTACATCCCCAATCCATCCACACACATCCCCTACCCACACAACCCAGCCACCTACACATACTTCCCCCAAACCACCCACACATCTCCACCACCCACACATATCCCCCACCCACACACACATCCCCCGCACCCGTCCCATACACACATCCTCCACCCATACACACATCCCCCACACCCATTCCCACACCTCTACTTTCACCCCTACACATCCATCCACACATCCCACCAACACCCACAAATCTCACTACCCACCAACACCCACACACCCCAACCCATCCAAACGCATACCCCCACCTAAACACCCACACACACATATCCCCACACTCACACACATCCTTCACACACACACTCACACATCCTCACATCTAGACACAAAATAATGCCTCACGTGAGCATTGAAACTAGTATGAACAAACTCCCACACTTTACTCACACACATACACTGACAATTGTCGTGAGCAGACTCATAAAAATGTTAAACATGGAGAAAAATGTGTACATATACAGTGTGTGACGTAAAAAATAGTGATGCTCCCACACACACACAGATACACACAGAGACAGGCACACACACACACACACACACACACACACACACACACACACACACACACACACACATTCACTCTCACGCTCACTCATTCTGTCTCTCATTCACACTCACTGACTCTCTCACTCAAACTACAGTAATGTACATAAGTTTATATTATACATGATAAAATCAAATGGTATTCAACTGATAATATGACAGATGAGAATACACAAACATATGGATTCGCGTGTTACATGACATGCGTGTTACATGACATGCATCAGCTCAGCTCTCTCTCTCTCTCTCTCTCTCTCTCTCTCTCTCTCTCTCTCTCTCTCTCTCTGCATTCTTTCATATACACACACTTACAGAGAGAGAGAGAGAGCGCGCGAGCGAGCAAGAGAGAGAGAGAGAGAGAGAGAGAGAGAGAGAGAGAGAGAGAGAGAGAGAGAGAGAGAGGGAGGTGGAGAGAGAGAGGGAGAGGGAGTGTGTGAGTGAGAGAAAGTGCCAGAAAGAGATAGCGAGCGGTAAAGGTAGCAGCGAGAGAGAGAATGCGGCACGAGAGACAGAGAAAGAGAGAAGAGTGAGAGATAGAGAGCATGTGTGTATGTGTGTGTGAGTGAGAGAGAGAGCCAGAAAGAGATAGCAAGTGAGAAAGATAAAAGCAGCGACATAACGAACGAACTTTATTTTCTAAGGGTCACAAATTGGGCACACAGGCCAGTATTAGATTCGGCATCTCCAATCACATTCTTGAACACAGACAGACAGACAGACAGACAGACAGACAGACAGGCAGGCAGGCATGCATAAACACACACACACACACACACACACACACTGCATACATACTTACATCATTTGCACAAACTCTCACAGTTACGCACCCACTCAATAACACAGAAACACACACTCCCTCGCATATATTGCCTACATGCATACATACATATATGAGAGAGAATGAGGCACGAGAGAGAGAGAGAGAGAGAGAGAGAGAGAGAGAGAGAGAGAGAGAGAGAGAGAGAGCGAGAGAGAGAGAGAGAGAGAGAGAGAGAGAGAGAGAAGGCAACAAACATCAGCCAACGAGAATGACAGCGTGACACGGAGGCCGAGAAAGAAGTCGAGACAGACAGAGAAAAGATAGATAGAACAGAGAGCTCACACAATGCGGTAGGTCGCGCCGTATGTCAATAAGTAAACCGTTCCGTGAGTACAGAGCTTGCTAAGTTTTACACTCAGACAAACTCACCGGGTCAGATGAGTGTCGGGGTGGGAGGAGGGCGTGGGAGGGATGAGGTACGCCGGCGAGAGAAAATTTGTTGTCTGCCATGCTCCGTGAGAAAGTAGAGAACAGGATGCTCAACCCCCATTTCCTGTCTTTCATATTTAATTAGAGCATCGTCAGTGTGTTCGCTGCAGTGCCGCTTCCCAACATAACTGACAGATAGTTGAGAAAACAACAGTCTCAAAATGTTGATTCCCAAGAAGAACAGAGCTGCTATCTACGAATGCCTCTTCAACGAGGGTGTTCGTGTTGCAAAATAGGATCAATTTGCAGCCAAGCATCTTGAGATTGAAGTACAAAATCTTCATGTGGTCAAAGCCTTGACAAGCCTGAGGTCCAAAGGTTTGGTGCTTGAAAGGTTTGCATGGAAGCACTATTATTGGTATCAGAAAAATGAAGGCATCCAGTATTTGCGAGAACGCCTCCACCTGCCAGCTAAGACTGTTCCTGATAAACTCAAGAGACAGATGGATGCAATGCCAACCAGACCTAAGACTGCAGAAAGAGGTCCTCGTGTTGGAGGCACTGACCGCTAGGAGTACAGGAAAGTCACGGGATCTGGCATTGACAAAAAGTTTGGGGTTATGGCAGGATGTCAGGAGTTTGAGTTTAGAGGTGGATATGGACGTGGTGGAGGTGGCTTTGATGGAAGTGCTCAAAGTGATCAGTAAATTTGAGCATATGTCAGACATTGTGAATAACATATGTTAACACAAAGGCCAACAAAAAAAAATCATTGTTACGGCGGGACAGGGGGAGATGGGGGAGGAGCAGAGGATCTGAGCAACACTGCGTGGAGAGGTCAGAAACATAATCAGATCGCAATTAGTACCATATTGGGACTCTTCGCTGGTTGTTGAAGATGAGGACAGATCACCTATGAGAATGCCCCGAGTGCTGTGATGTCGGTTTGTGATTCAAATCAGCTCAACTCAACTCATGACAATAATTAAAAGTACTCTGCAACTCGTGTAACTATCGCAAGAAAACACGGTGTTTATCATTTCAATCAAAATTATAGACACAACTCTGGTGTAACAATGATAAACACATTAATTATGCCACAACGTGTATATGTGTGTTTGTGTGTGTGTGTGTGTGTGTGTGTGTTTGTGTACTTTTTTAAGGAGTAGATTGTGCTTACGCTTAAATTTCCGATGCGATTATGGCGGGATAGCGGGTTAAATCTCTACACCCGTCAACTGGACTTCAAAGCTGACTTTTCGTCAAACCAACCAGGTTGCCAACCAACCAGCTAGCCAGCCAGCCAGCCAGCCTGCCAACCAACCAACCAGCCAGCCAATCAACCAGACCAATATTTCATTATTCCTCAATTAAACTCTGTACACATCGTGGCTGCCTGCGCTGTGCAATAGGTGCAGTGAACGCGTTTCACAATTCCCCGAAATACCGAGTTGAGGGTTCGAAATAAGCTGCAGATTTGTAAGCAGACCGCCTTGCGTTGTTTTCCATGCTATGAGGCGTCGGTAGTTTAGAAACCAATGGCAAACTACTGAACGTAAAAATTGCCTAGTAAATCACAAACTGCTAAAAAATGCTTGGGTTGATTGCGTCGTCCTATAAAGGATATGTAACTAACTTAACTGATTCAGTGACGAAGGATAATATATCGCTGAATATGATCTTCCATTTGGACAGAAGGACGGGATATCACCATACTTGGGTCATCGTGTTGATTGTTTTGTTTCGTGGCATCTTCCTCAATTTCAAAGAACCTTCTGGCCTAGAGAGACAACAGTGGAAGATAAACTCTATGGACCGCTGAGTGAAATAACAAAGACTGTTAGATTCATACAAGAGACAACATTGCAGTTATAAACATATTTCACGCGAACAAAGGAAGAAGAAGAAGGAAGAAAGATAAGTGAAAGGAAATGTACATGATACTGCTTGTTCGTTTCATTGTGTACCATGGTTCGCTCAAACCTACTTTTTGTGTGGCATTGAATCAGTTAACACTCCGAAATGCGGGAACGTGAAAAGAGGCAGAAGTCTGGTAGTTAAAAAGAAAACATTTGGTTACATTTTTGAATATATTTAAATTTAATGTTTAGCCCACAACTCTAACGCGTCTGTTGTCTCACACTTTCTGACCCGTTCAGTCCAATGACGTTTCCCATAGATATTCCATTTTTATCAGTGTCATTTCCCATTAAAACAAACTGCTGCACGCCACATGTATTGTATGGAAATAAAGACCACGGGTGTGCTAGTCGAGGCAGGCCGATTTCTTTAGTATGCTTGTATTGGTAAAAAGTAGGAAGATGAATGATACGATGTTTGGGACACACGAAGAAAGGTAGTTCAAATATCACATATTGTGTTAATCTGAAAACGTTAACGAAGCACTCCGACCGACGAATGTGGTATCTGATGTTGGCCGATTTCTCTAGTATGCTCGTGTTGGTAATAAGTAGGAAGACGAATGATACGATGTTTAGGACACACGGGGAAAGGCAACTGACACTAAAATTTAAATTTAAAATATGTCAGGGATCCTGGTTGGTGGACATAATATAAATAACTTACGTTTTGCTGATGGCACCGTCCTGATAACAACAAGCAGAAGGAACTACAGGAAATGATAGACACATTGATTGTGGAAAAGTGAAAAATTGAGCTTAGTTTAAATAATAGAAAGACAGAACTCATTGTGATATTTAAAAAAAAAAAAAAAAAACAGGTTGAGCCTGAATGAACAATTAAACTAAATGATGTTATTTTGGGGCAAGTGCAGAAATTTAGATATCTAGGCACATGGATAACATCAGATTGAAGATGCGTTACTGAGATAAAGAACATAAAAGGACATGCAAAAACTACAGTCCATCAAATGAAGAACGTTTTGTGCAATACATCACTGTCCTTGAAAGTTAGAAAGGGAGTTCTTGAATGTTAGATAGAACCAGTTTTAACATACGGCTGCGAATCCTGGACAAATAGATCACAGGAGAAATAATCCATGGAAAACTTGGAGATGTGGTTTTATAGAAGAATGCTGTAAATTAATTGGGCAGTCAAAAAGAGCAATCAGGACTTTTTCTCCGAGTCGCAAAAACAACTAATCACAAACATCAGAAAGAGATAGTCATCGTTTTTGGCCACATTATGAGAAAACAAAAACTTAAAATGTCGTGACAACCGGAAAGATTTGCCGAAAGAGAGATATGGGAAGACAGCGGAAGAAGATTCTTGACAGTTTAGTGTCATGGCACGGAAAGAAGTCAACACAAAAATTGATCCATGCTGTCGGAGATCGCAATTTGTGGAGAGACATGATCGTCCGCGCCTGTCGGCAGGGCACTAGATGATAATGATGATATTCTTTGAATCTGAAAGCGTTAACGAAGCACTCAGACCGACCAGTGTGGTAGTCGAGTTAGGCCGATTTCTCTAGAATGCTCGTAATGGTAAAAAGTAGAAAGACGAATGATACGGCACACAAGGAACGGCGATTTGCACATCACAGATTGCTTGAATCTGAAAGAGTTAAGGAAGCACGCCGAAAGCGTTCACCCTCACATCACGTTGTATTTCTTCCACTTGGACATCTCCCCTCCCCCACCCCCACCCCTCTCTTTCATTTCACGAACACATAAATTCAATTAACAGCGGTATGTCTTTAGGTTCCCGAAACTTGAATTATCTCACGTTGATCTCATTTAGCCGTTTCTACAGTCGCCGTTTTTCTAAGGCTTCAACCGAAAGGATAAGAGTGCATGCTGTTGAATGTCCGGTGCGCTGATGGCCTGGTAGGGCGTTCAATTCCGACACCGGCATTAAGTTGGCCGTAAACGTTGACTTCTATTTCAGAGAGCAGTGGCAAACTCATTCATTCATTCATTCATTCATTCATTCATTCATTCATTCATTCATTCATTCATTTATTCATTCATTCAGTAGCATGTCCTTGGCAGAACTTAGATCCCATAACAACCTCCCGCGTCCGATACACCCATTTGGAGATCATCTGCCACATCCTGCACCCATCTTCTCTTTGGCCTTCCTCTTCTTCTCTTCCTGGGCATATACCCCTTTTACACTGGTAAAAGGGAAAGCAAATCCACACGCAAAAATCAGCACAGTGCATTAAAAGTAGCAGCACACGTATGGATTAAGCTTGATTTCATAACGAGCGAACGTCAACATACATTTTTAAATAATCGTTCTGGTCGTCACAATATTCTCCAATGCGTCTCTTTTCAGTACACGACCAAAGAACAATGTGTGTGTCATTCTTAAGTTGCATACAATGTTTTACTTTCGCTAGCCAAATGTTGGGCAATTGTTGTTAGTTACTCTGGCAGTCCAAGGTATTCGCATCATTCGTCTCAGAAAGCGCATCTTTGTTGACTCCTGATTTGTCGTTCATATTGCAAGAAGCAATGTCGTACAGCAGAACAGGTTCTACATAACATCTCGTGACTCTCTTTGGAGATCAACACGGCAGAATGGGCAAGAGCCCTCGTTCTTAAACATCCGGTTTGCCGTTGATGTCAAGGTAGTGAATTTAATCCCTCAACCGGTCAGTTGGAATAACATGTTAACTTCCCGTCCTTGGTTTGGGATGTAAATTACAAGTACTTCAGAAATCGGAGTTGGTTCGCCTGATGGAGAGAGGCATTGGTAATAGTGAAAACTAATCCATGCGCAATAATCAGTCCAGTGCACTAGAAATAGTAGGACACGTATGGATTTATCTCAAATAGAGGACTTCTTCTGGCATTTAGTGGAAGTGACTTATTAAATAGAATATGTTTTCATGTTACCTCAAACGGAGATAAATACTCTGTACTCGAAATGTCAACAGTTTATGTAGACTCAAGGGGAGATAAATACATTACACCTAGAATAATAACAATTTACGGAGCTCAATTGCAGAGAAGTAATCTGTACCCAACATAACGACTATAGTCTGTCCAGAAATTAATGCCTTCATTCACGATCAATTATTTTGAAAACTGTCTGTTGCATCGTTATGAAATTTTTCCTGGCGTCTTATATTTACCCCCACCCAAGGAATATGTCTTTGATAGGTCCAAAAGCAACTTAGATCATGGAAAGCGGCGACATTTCTTTGATGTTTTGGTGAAAAACTAGTGATTTCTCGCTAACAAACTTGTTTTACAGCAATGCCCCGTTCCACTACGCGAGGCTCTTGTCATAAGGCCAATCCCATGTCCCACGAGAAAATTAACTATTCAACGCTAATGTTTCCGTGTGAAGGATATATACATTTAATAATGTGCACTTCATCTCTGACCCGTAAATTATATAGCGCACAAAAACAAACTTTGAAATCTGCTGTACAATCTCCAAAACAAAAACTTTTTTGTTGGGTGAACATAAGGATAAGGTTATATGCTAAATCTCATTCATTTTCCCTCAGTTGGTTACTTAGATATGAAATTTTATACTGGGGCAGACAAAAGTAAACAGACTATAGCTGTTAGCCTGCATGTGGACTCAACCCGCATCGGAACGCATTATAATCTTTTTTAACTGACCTAGGCTCCGAGGGGGCTCCACTTTAAAACAGGTACCAGGAAATTTCTTGGGAAATAAGACGGCCTGCGTAACTCTGACCATATCACCCGCAGAGTGTCGTATAACAATATGGGTGTAGCACCAATGCCCAATTCACCTTATGGCTTCTAAAAGAGTTCTTTACTGTTGCTCTGAAAGCATGGGACCAAGTTTTTAAGTGTGGTATGATTGGCTCCTCTGTAGTTGTTACTTTTACTCTTTCTACCTTTCGCTTTACTGATAAAAGGCTACTTGGAATTTCTTCTCTGGGTGTCCTCTGGCTGATAGCACGCGTCCTGATATCGTTGGTAGTTGAGTTAAGTGGAGCTAAGAACCGACAACACTGCACTCAGGACATTCCTACACGTGCTCCGTCTCCTCGTTCAACAGTCAGCGAAGAGTCATACTGCCAATCGTTAAAGCTTCATCTGATTGAAAATTCTCCTGGTCTTCACTCTCAGTTTTGAGATTCGTCCAGAACCCCTGCCAACCCTCGGCCGTATCATTCTCTCCACATACGGGTTCTCAGTCAATTTCCCCGCCTTCTCCATCTGGCCTCACTCTTGGGTAGTGAAACATGATTCCTAGCCTTCTGAGACACGGGCGGAAAACAGAAGGTTTCATGTACATATTGAACCCTCTGAAAATCTCACGGCAATTGGAAATCGCAAAATGTAGTCCGCAAGTTCACTTCTCTGCAATAAAACTGTCCAGTAGTCGCCAGTTCCCATTGTTCTTTTCTCATAATGTGACCAAAAATTATGAATCCTTCTTTATAATGATAGTGATACATTAACTTTGTGTCTTGTTCTGTCACAACATTCATAGTATCCATCTTGTTGAATCCTGCTGACTGTATTTTCAGCATTCTGCTGTAAAATCACATTTCTTTTGCGTCTTGGAATATTTGTTTCACCTTGTTTACGACATGTCAAGAAAATAACAACATGCAAGGATTCTTGTTTTGGTTTCTTCTTTTTCGTGTTCTTTTTCTTCGGTCGTCTTTCGGGGTGCCTTGACTTCGGCGGGTATTTGTGTAAAATGTACTTCCTCTAGACATATTATCCAAGGTAATGCGCTATGTCTACCCGTGGATGTGCCCTATCTACCCATGGATGCGCCCTATCTACTCGTGGATGCGCCCTATCTACCCGTGGATCTACCCGTGGAAATGTTCACTTTCCAGCAATTTTGCCAGGGCGGTCATTTTGCAGCCTACACTTTACGATTTCCACCTGCCGTGGGATTTTTAATGTACAAAACCTCTACATGATACTCATGTTTTTCGCGATTATCCGGGAAGGCTAGGTTTACTTTCTCACTACGCAAGATATCAGGGGACTGGGTGATACCATTAGATTCCAATGCATCTTGGGAAACGCAGCCTCATACAGAGATCCAACCCGGCACCTATTGAACGTGCGGACAATGTAACCTCTCAGCCATGACGTCCCCAAGCATTCTGTTCATAAACTCTATCTTCCTATGCCGGCGCTCTGGCGAAGAGTCTACCGACGCAATTCGCAATTCTGCATTCGAAACACAGCTCCGGGCGATGTGGAAGCAGACCGATTTACGATTTTTTTCATATAATGGTATAAGTTTCAGTCGATCAGAAAGCATTGACAAACTACTGAGTGTAAACTTGCCAAGAAATCACAAACAAGCTTGGTTAACTGCAATATTCTGTAAAGGATATGAAACTAATCTAAGAATGCCAAACATTCGTGTTATTATTGTCACTCTTCAGATCCAAAATTACACCAACTTCTCTCTTGTAATTACGTCTTACCTAGTAAATTGTGTGTTTCCCACATATTTATCTCCTTTTATTTAAGAATTCGGGTGCTGTGGCCAAGGTGTTTCGAACGCAATTCCGTATTCGAAACACAGTTGCGGGAAATTTGAGAGCTGATCGCCTTAAGCTGGTTTTCGTACAATGGTATATTTCAGTAGTTCAGATAGCAAATGCAAACCACTAACCGTAAACTTGAGAAGTAATCACAAACAGACTAAAAAAAACTGGGTTGACTGCAATCTGCTGCAAAAGATATGCAACTAATCTAAGAATGCCAAACATTCTTGTAATTGTTTTCGCACTCTTCAGATTAAAAAAAAAATACACCAACTTCTCTTTTGTAATTAGCCTTCCCGAATAAATTATGTGTTTATCGACATATTTTTCCCTTCACAGCTGGCATCTTCACTACACTAATACCTCATACAATGGCATACACGTTATTTCATTTAATTGTTTATGTGTTCCAGCTTTCCATTTTGTGAATTCTAGTATATTAGGAACATTATTTGATTGTTCATTCTGCTGTTTGGCCATTCCTTGGTATTATCTTGTCCACTTGCACCGCTGTCTACCTTCCTCGCTCGCCTTCGAATTTTTCTCTTCAGTAATTCGTCCGCATAAAAGGTGACCGTTGCCTTTGATGTCGGAGTGGGTTCGCCTGATGGCGAGGGACACTGGTAATCCGGAAAGCTAATCCACACGCTAAATTCAGCCGAGTGCTACTAGAAATAGCGCGCGAGGACTACGCTTGGGTTCAAAGCCATGAGCGGAAACAAAAAAAGCATAGGTCAGCGTGTCCGAATGGATAAGAACGCGTGTTCATAAACATCCGGTGTACGGGGTTCAATCCCTACACCGGACAGTTGGAATAAAATGTTGACCTATCGTCCTTGACTTGGGGACATAGATTACAAGACCTCTGAAGTCGGAGTGGGTTCGCCTAATGGCGAGAGACACTGTTAATAGGAAAAGCTAATCCCCACGCACAATTTAGTCCAGCACTACCAGAAGTAGTGTGTATGGACTACGCCTGTGTTCAAAACTAGCGAGCGCAAAAGAAAAGCAACTGCCTGACAGTGGCTTGGAATGAACAGTGAAGGAAGGCGTGGTTCCAGAAGAGACAGAGGTGGATAAGCACAAAGACAGACATGGGCAATTAAAGACACCTCGGGCACCATCATGTCTGGGGCAAGAGAACTAGCAAGGGATCGAGAATCTTTTTTTCGGCGGACCTTGACGAGAGTGAAGTTTGTCAAAAGATTTTCTACATGATGATGACGGTTTACATGATGATGATGATGATGATGATGATGATGATGATGATGATGATGATGATGATGATGATGATGATGATGATGATAAAACGAGGAGTACATTCCATAGTTGCCATTCTATATATTTTAAAGCCAGATGTAGAGGTTTTTGCCGGCGTCTGGATACCGTTTTCTGACGTTTGGATGCTGGATGCAATCCTAGATACTTTTCATTTGGAGTCGGATATTTTGAATACTTTCTAGATTTTACTTTTCTTTCGGTGTCATTTACCCATTTTATGTTTGGTCTGGACGCGCGTAAATTATGGTAAATGCCATTATTTAAACTTTGAACTGACTTGGGTCAACGCTCAACAATCTGGCAACACCCCCCCCCGCCCCCGCCCCCCCCCCCCCCCCCCCCCCCCCCCCGTAATGAGTAAAAGGGCGCATAAGGGCACTGAAGAAACTTTTGGTCAGTAAACATTTAAACTTAAAGAATTTGGCTGCAATTGGAACCGATAATGCATCGGTAATGGTCGGTATCAACCATGGCGTGTATGCAAAATTGAAGGAAGATATCCCATCTTTAATCCTCATAAAATGTGCGTGTCATTCCTTGCAGCTAGCATTATCACATGCCTCATCAGTCAGAATGTTTACCAAGGAATTTGGAATTCCTTATTGCTGAAACACATAACTGGTTCTCCAAATCATCTGTCAGACAACAGCAATATAATAATTTATATAAAGCATTAAATGATAGTTCCTCACCACTGAAAATTCTGTCATATTGCAAAACTAGATGGTTATCAATTCAACCAGCTGTTGAAATAATTGTGAACCAATGGTTGGAGTTGAAGACACACTTCGAAATAACAAGACAAAATGAAAAGTGCTCAATCAATCATGTGCCATGCCGGAAAGCGTGGGCGGTCATGACTCGCCATTTCACTCGATCACCAGTGTCGTGGATCAGCTCAGTGTTCCTGTCTCGACCATGCCATGTGGCCAAGCCATCCAGGTATTTTCCTCTCGGTCTTCCTCTTGGTCTGTTCCCTTCAATCTTGCCAGTTGTCACTAAGTTCTCCAATCCATTTCTTCTCATAACATGTCCAAACAATTTTGACTGTCTACGTCTAATTTCTCTAATCATTTTACGATGTTCATTTGTCTTAAGTTACACAGCTACACAGCTGAAATACTATATGGAATGTACAGTGATGAAAAAAATTGGGCATTCCTTCTCTTTTCACAACCCATTTTAAGTGAAGTGCAAAAAGTTAATAAGCTATTTGAATCTCAAAATGTTGATAAAGTTAAATTACTTGACGGCCTCACTTTGCTATTTCACTCAATTGGTAAAAGACTTATATTGCCAACTTGTAAAGCGGACTTGTTCACTTGCACTATAAAGAGCTATTTGGCTCCAAAGCCATACCTGGGATACCAAATCGAATCAAAGATTTATGGTTTAAAAACAAAAGGACTGTTAACAGAAAATGAAGAGAACAACTTAAGAAAGCGCTGTCAAGATTTTCTTGTCTCATTATTCAATCAACTGAAGCAGAGACTTCCTGAAAATTTAGATGTATTAAAAAATATTTCACTCTTTTCTATTAACGACATACCTCAGCAAGTAAAGGACATACCTAAATATTGTCAAGTTATTAAATGTTTAGGGGCTACTGATAATAGTGTGGCGGAAGCAAAATATTAGTTAACAAAAATAAATTTGGTTGACTGGACAAACAAAACAGAAACTGAAGCTTTTTGGAGTGAAGTAAGACAATTTAAAGATGTCTCAGGTAACAATCCATTCTGTGAGCTCTTTGAATGTGCGATGTCTGCCATGATACTACCCCATTCAAATGCTGATGCGGAAAGAGTTTTCAGTACTGTGAATTATACAAAATGTAAACTAAGAAACAGGATGCAACTTTATCTCTTAAATGCTATATTGACAATCAGATTTGGCCTGATGAGAGCAGGAAAATGCTGTTCAACTTATCAGCTCCCTGATCGTGTAATAAAAGAAATTGGAACAGCTAAAGCATACCAGAGTCATTTTGAATCTGAAGCTTCAACTTCATCATCCAAGATAAGTGCATCTTGTGAGACAGGCATCAGTGAAGATGAGGACATGATTCTATAGGTAAGTCACATCAATTTTCTTTTTAATGTTGCATATCCCCTACAGGATGGTGCAGTCAACATCAGAATTTTTCAGCTGCTGTTGATGTACAAGGCAAGATTACGCTCAGTAGTTTACCATTGCTTTCTGAGCGACCGGCTCACATACCCCTGTAAGTTACCAGCGCGGGTCGAACCGCTGTCGGTTCGGGCGCAGCTGCGTTACTCACGAGAATATACGGGATTACGGTGATAGCCGTAAACTTTTCGCCAGGGAGAGCGGCAGTCACATCAATACATATGTAATTTCTTACTTTCTCAATCTGGATATTTTTCCTAGATACTTCCAACGAAATCTAGATATTTATGGATGTTGTTTGGGCCATTTCTAGATACTTTTCGTCAAAAAAAAGTGGCAACCCTGGATTTTCGTTAACAGATTCAGTGCCAAACAAGAAGCAGGTTTGAGGCAGACAAAAATGGATGACGACAAATCGGAACTAACTGCGTGTCATAGTTTTGACTTAAAAGTTGTTAATATGATAGCAGACATGTTGCACGACGATGTACCATCCCATGGGAATCACGATACATGAAGCCCATAAACGGACACTCTTCCACTCAGTTTATGCTTCATCTCGACACCACAACGTACAAGAGGGACATGATGAAATGTGATGAGTTGAGATGAGATGAAATGAGATGAGATGAGATGAGAAGAGGTGAGATGAGCTGGTAGACTTGCTAAAGAGTACTAGTGAAGAAATGAGATTGAAGGAACCGTATAAGAAAACAGAAATAGAAGTTGAGGACAGATATGATCGCTAACGCCAGCCGGCAATACGCCAACATCAGAAGAAAGAGAACGAATGTCGCAGTAAATCAAGGATGACTTACCAGGCAGGTCCCATCAGATCCACAAGAATTCACCCCTGAAGGTCTGTTTAAAAAACAAACAGTTGACCTAGTTCCCCTGGGCGGCCAAGCTCCCGCCATGTGGCGTGGTTTTGTGTGTTCGAGCTGAGAAAGTATGTCTTTCGCGCCACCATTGACGCATGTGTGTACTTCTGGTTTTTTTCTGTAATTAGTGGTTTGACGTCAAGGTCTCACAGTCTGCCCGATGTGTCCAAGTTGGCTGTTTCTTTAACAGGACTACCGTCTGGAACTTCTTTGGGTGTCTGGATGGCACAGACATCGACGATTATGACTGTTCAAGGCTGTCTTTCATCTAATGGTTTGATGAAGATGGTGTTGTGTATATTTTTTGTTGTCAAGCTGCTTACGCTGTCCTCTTACTCATTTCTCTGTCTTTCGTTGCCTCACTTTTCAATTATTTTCTCATAAAATTATCACCAGAGATGGAGTTATACCTCTCCATAGCACAAAGAAGCACAGGAACAAGACGAGCTTCAAAAGCTGTCGGATCAGCAATGTAAATAACTTTAGGGCTGTCAGAGCTTAAACCCTAGACTAGTTGTCGACCAGGGCTTTGGGCGTTTAGTAGTAGTAGTAGTAGCAGCAGCAGGAGCGGCAAGAGCAGCAGCAGGGGTGTTGTATTAGTAGTAGCAGCAGCAGCAGCAACAGTAGTAGTAGTAGTAGTAGTAGTAGTAGTAGTAGTAGTAGTAGTAGTAGTAGCAGCAGCAGCAGCAACAGTAGTAGTAGTAGTAGTAGTAGTAGTAGTAGTAGTAGTAGTAGTAGTAGTAGTAGTAGTAGTAGCAGCAGCACCAGCAGCAGGAGCGGCAAGAGCAGCAGCACCAAGGGTAGTTGTAGTAGTAGTAGCAGCAGCAGCAGGAGCGGCAAGATCAGCAGCAGCAGGGGTAGTTGTAGTAGTAGTAGTAGTAGTAGTAGTAGTAGTAGTAGTAGTAGCAGCAGCAGCAGCAGCAGGAGCGGCAAGAGCAGCAGCACCAAGGGTAGTTGTAGTAGTAGTAGCAGCAGCAGGAGCGGCAAGATCAGCAGCAGCAGGGGTAGTTGTAGTAGTAGTAGTAGTAGTAGTAGTAGTAGTAGTAGTAGTAGTAGCAGCAGCAGCAGCAGCAGGAGCGGCAAGAGCAGCAGCACCAAGGGTAGTTGTAGTAATAGTAGCAGCAGCAGCAGGAGCGGCAAGATCAGCAGCAGCAGGGGTAGTTGTAGTAGTAGTAGTAGTAGTAGTAGTAGCAGCAGCAGCAGCAGCAGCAGCAGGAGCGGCAAGAGCAGCAGCACCAAGGGTAGTTGTAGTAGTAGTAGCAGCAGCAGCAGGAGCGGCAAGATCAGCAGCAGCAGGGGTAGTTGTAGTAGTAGTAGTAGTAGTAGTAGTAGTAGTAGTAGTAGTAGTAGTAGTAGTAGTAGTAGCAGCAGCAGCAGGAGCGGCAAGAGCAGCAGCACCAAGGGTAGTTGTAGTAGTAGTAGCAGCAGCAGCAGGAGCGGCAAGATCAGCAGCAGCAGGGGTAGTTGTAGTAGTAGTAGTAGTAGTAGTAGTAGTAGTAGTAGCAGCAGCAGCAGCAGCAGGGGTGTTGTATTAGTAGTAGCAGCAGCAGCAGCAACAGTAGTAGTAGTAGTAGTAGTAGTAGCAGCAGCAGCAACAGTAGTAGTAGTAGTAGTAGTAGTAGTAGTAGTAGTAGTAGTAGCAGCAGCAGCAGCAGCAGCAGTAGTAGTAGTAGTAGTAGTAGTAGTAGTAGTAGTAGTAGTAGTAGTAGCAGCAGCAGCAGCAGCAGTAGTAGTAGTAGTAGTAGTAGTAGTAGTAGTAGTAGTAGTAGTAGTAGTAGTAGCAGCAGCAGCAACAGTAGTAGTAGTAGTAGTAGTAGTAGTAGTAGTAGTAGTAGTAGTAGTAGCAGCAGCAGCAGCAGCAGTAGTAGTATTAGTAGTAGTAGTAGTAGTAGTAGTAGTAGTAGTAGTAGTAGTAGTAGTAGTAGTAGTAGTAGTAGTAGTAGTAGTTACATAATTACAAGTACTTCAGTAGCCGCAGTTGGTTCGCTTGATGGCGAGGGACACTGGTAATAGGGAACGCTAACCCACACACAAAAATGAGCCTATGGACTACGCTAGTTTAAAACGAGCGAACGAAATTTAAAAAGAAACAAAACAACTAAGCTATATCCAAACGCTGGCGTTGAAGTCGCCTGATGAAGTAACTCCGCCGCTGGTGTGGTGGGAAGTGAGTGGGCGGACAGATTGGCTGGACCTGCACAGTAGGGTGGGGCATTGGTCATGATAAGGCAGATATGGTCAGGGTCCTTTGAGATCACGTGTACAGTGTGAATGAACAAATAAATCACCATAGCCTAGAGAGAATAGAAAGGGAGAGAGTGACTAGAGCAGTGGTTCTCAACCGGTGGGGAATTTTCTCTTCCCCCCTCCCTCCCCCCCCCCCCCGGGGGGGGGGGATTATTTTAGGGTTTCCGTGTGGAAGTTGGGATAATTTCAAGATCGCGTTCACACAAGAACCGATTACTTGATACTGTTTTTCCCTCCACACTTTACGGTTCTGTACTTCTCACTCTTATGAAATTCGTTTTATAACGTAAGTAGAACCGCACATCACGTTGTATGTAGACGTCTAACCTTGATCTAGTATGTGTTATTAAATTTAGCTTCCATTCTTACGTATACTGTGTAGGGGCGGGTGGGGGTTATAGGGAGGACATCCGAAAGGGTGGGGGTGACATTCTAAAAATATGGTGAAGGGGTGCATGGGCCAAACAAGGATGAGAACCATCGGCCTAGAGAGAATGGAGAGGCAGAGAGTGACTAGAGCAGAGGTTCCCAAACCACGGCCCGCGGGCCACTTGTGGCCCGCCAGCTGTCAGAATGTGGCACGCGATGCCTCGTTATATATTTTAATAATTTCAAAAGTGCACTCGTTGCGCCCCGTAAGCGTTTCGCAACGAAACGTTATGAAGTTCCCAAATCCAACCCAGCCTTGTAGACCAATCAGATTGCGCAAGGCGCCACGTTGTCGTCTGTTACAACTGTTTAGCAGAGTCGGTAGTATTGTGTTGAAATTATATTTTTTACATAAACATTTTCCGTTAAAGCCTATAAATATGAGTGTGGAAAATTTAAAATCAAACAATGGTAAAGCGAAAATGTGAAGACGTTGCTTGTCGTGAATTCTTTGGAAGACTTTGGACACGAAAGATTTATGCCAAGACATTGATAAACTGGCATTTGGACTTTAAGTAACTGGTTATGAAGAACCGTTACAATTGTAAATTAATTACATTAATAGCGATTTTCGAAACTGATTTAAAATTTATTGTTAAATGAACTTTTGATTTTAAACCAAAAAAATGACCGCAGTGTAGTACTGACACTGACTGCCTTTAAAGTTTTAGAATTTTGTTGACGAAAGTTAAGAAAGGTAGAAATGATATTGCACGACTTCTATAATTGTATAACCTTGTGGCCCGCTTAACTACCGAAAATAGTAGATATGGCCCTCTGCTTGAAAAGCTTGGGAACCACTGGACTAGAGGATCGGGCCAACAACCAGTACTCCAAGAAAAGGTCAGACAGACACATAATCAGACTACAAATGGTACTATTAGAATTGGAACTCTTCACTGGTTGTTGAAAATAACATCGGAGCACGTACAGGAATACCCAGAATGCGGCGATGTGGGTTCTCGGCTCAACTCAGCTAAACTCCACTGCTCAGCAAATCACATCAGCTCTGAGTTAAATCTGAATTCCCATGTCCTTGAGCGCCTGCAGGATTTAGATTTAAGCAGCCTGTTTGTAATAATGAAGACACAAATAATAGATAGCACGATTTCTTGCCTGGCATAATTCGCCGCATCTCGCCAGGTACATACAGCAGAAATCGCACAACATAAAGAAAAGTAATTAGATAAAAAATACGCGACATATGTCAGGCAATAAATCGTGCAATCTATTGTTTGTGTCTTCGTTATTCAAATTCACTATGCGAAAACATTGTTTTGAGCTTCTTTTTAAATTCCCCTCTGAATTTTGCCCGTCAGCATTTTCAATAGCAGATTTGCATACCTCATACTGTGACCAAGCCAAAGCACGTATTATTTTAGCGTATTCGTTTAGTCTAAGTACGTCAGATAAATCTGGCTGGATATTTGAGCTTGCGGGATGGTGTATATTGTGTCTTTGAAAGTAATACAATCCTCCTATGCTTGATGATGTTGATGGACGTTTGCTGTGATGGCTTTTAAAAAAATTATTTTTCTGAATCGTTTTTCTTTAAGAATGTGTCTTTATATTCGCTCTGCTGAGTCAACTGACAAAACGACTTGAAGTTTTGACATCTTAGTTTCTGTATAATTGCTTCTCCGTGAGTACGCATGTAATTACTTTCGACGCCTATTTTCAACTCTATACAGCTATGTGCATGTAGTTCACAGCCAGCTTAGCGTAGTTCACATCCCCCATCACGTAGTTCACAGACGTCTTCTCTTAGTTCACAGCCATCATTATGTAATTAACAGTCACCTTCACTTAGATCACAGCCATCTTCGCTTAGTTCACAGCCATCTTCGCTTAGTTCACGGACATCTTCGCTTAGTTCACGGACATCTTCACAAAGTTCACAGACATCTTCACATAGTTCACAGACATCTTCACATAGTTCTTAGCCACCATCACGTAGTTCCCAGACATCTTCATATAGTTCACAGACATCTTCACATAGTTCACAGCCAAGTTGATGTGGAAAGCCAGAGGAAACCAATATATGATGCATCCCAAGACACTCACAAAGTAGCACAAATCTGATGGTGGGTGAAATGCAGAAGAGACCAATAGCGAAGCTAATGCGGGTGATTGCGATGGTGGTAATATACTTAGCGGTGTACTACAGTTGAAAACTCTGCCATTGAGTAAAAGAGTTAGAGAAGACATTGTTAAATCGTCCCTCTGTTTTGTCTCTACCTTAAAGAGGTATTAGGGTCTGAGTGTTCCAATGACTCCCAAAAGCAATGCCTACGGTAGCGCAGCTACTAGAAGGGTCTTCCATGTCCGACACGTCAAGGGATGGGAACTAGACGAAGAGAGACACAAACCTGCTGCCTTGTACTTAGACTAGGGGTAGGCAAAGGCTAGGTTGTGGAAGGTGAGTGTACTCAATGTACTGAGCCACAGGCTTGACGAAACAGTGCGTTACAGTTAACTTAATAATGTCTCACACTATAGTTTAAATTAATGCTATGCAATATATAACAGATCTTATTTAACACTGCTCGCAGCAAGTAATGTTTCTTGGCTAGATGATGTGCGTGAATTCTTTTAACCCATCACTACTTTGGGCTGGTGTTTGTTGGCACTGTATCGGCCTAGGCGTAATCCCTGCCAGTCTCTGTGTTCTGTGTTGAATCATCAGCTCCTTGCGTCCTCATCTGTCTCTCTGCAAATGTTAGGTTTCGGTATCGGTCTTCATTACCCAACCTTCTCGGATTAAGGTGAAATACACGAGGTGCCTGTTTAATTGCGCACGCTGAAATTCTATTATTGTCTGGTCTGATGCGCTGTCTAGATACAGACTGAAAGAGGACACAATGATCTCTGAAGCGCATAGCTAGGAAGAGAAACCAAGAAGAGGAAGAAGAAGAAGGACTCGAACACGCATTACTTTATAGCAACGACCTAAGATACACAGAGCTAAATTTGGCTCCGAAAGGATTAACAATGAAAGAAAACGCGGTGTAAACTTTGCTACCTCTCATATAATGAAAGCTATAGTGCGTTCGCAAATGTTTGCCCTCTTTCACTGTTCAATATTTTTTGAAAAGTATCTGTTGCATCGTTATGAAATGTTTCCTCTCTGTGGCGAAGGGATTACGGACGCAGTTCGTAATCCTGGATACCTCGTTCGAAACACAGCTGTCGGCGATTTGACAGCAGATCATCTTGCGTTGGTTATCATGAAAATGGTGTGAGAGCCGGTCGTTCAGAAAGCAATGGCAAACTACTGAATGTAAACTTGCCAAGAAATCATAGACAGCCCATAAATGCTGATGTTGACTACGACATCCTGTAATGGATATCCAACTAACTTTTTAGAAATATATACTCTCACCCAAGAAATATGTTTAGTTTAGTTTAGTCGACGGATCAACATCACGGCACACGGGTGTAACCCATAAGTGCTCCGTTCTCCTCCTAACTCAAACCTGAGTTTGGAGAAACTCAGCTCAGTGCACGAACTCCGTAGCACCGGCGAGGATCCTGAAATACTTTGGGTAGATTTTAAACTCGAAATGTTGCCCGAGCAGCGCCGTTAGGCTACTCTTTTTCGATTTCCGACTGCCAAGGGATTTTTTACGTGCGCAACAATACACACAGGCGTCCGATCTCACTACCCAGAGACCAGACCAGGGGAAATTTTATTACTAGAAGGCTTGAACCCGGGACCTCCAGCACTCGAGGCGGACACCATACCTCGAGACCACGCAGCCCCCTTCTCAACGAATCTGTTTTTAATAACTAAAATCATGGAAAGCGGCGAAATTTCTTAGATGAGTTAGCGAAAATGTATTGAATTCACGCTAAAAAAAAACTTGTTGTACAGTGATGCAAGTCAATTCGGGTAACGAAGCAAGGCATATCCGTTCCACTGTGTGCGTCTCATAAGGAAATTTCCGTGCACCACTGAATACTGATGTTTTCATGTGAAGATGTAATACATTTCATAATATACACTTCATCTCTGACTCGTAAATTATATACCGCATATAATACAAACATTAAGATCTGCTGTAGAATCTCCAGAACAACATGTTTTAATTAATGTTTTGTTTGAGGGAGGGGTGGGGGGTTGGGGGATTAGGGTTTATATATTGACAATGTTATATGCTAAATCTCATCATTTACTGAGCTATGGATTGTTATTCAGGGGCAAACATTTGTGAACGTACTATGAGACCTGTGGGCCGAAATAGCGACTTCCCAAACTCTACGAGTCAACTCTGGACAGCTCTGTCTCGCAGAAGGCTAGATGTTAAACACAGAAGCCACAAACAATATGTTGCACGATTTATTGCCTGGCATATTTCACTGCAATCATCAGGTGCATGCTGCAGAGGTATATATCATGTGAAGTGAACAAGTGAATTATACATAAGCTGAAACAATTACAACACATAGTCACAGGTATTGTTCGAATGTGAAACATCTTTTACCACTACGGTAATTTCAAATTTACCACGAACTCTTTCTGTTTGCACAAAACCGGCCGCAACCACCTAATTGCTAACGCCACAATATATTTACGCGATTGTTTATTGTTCGTCTAATATATTATACGAAACGCATTTTCTTTCTTCACGCTGTGGCCATATTTCAATAGGTGTTGAGAAATCTCGCTTTAGATTATAAAGAATCACCGCACTTGGGAAAACTCCACAAGTTCTCAGTATTTTCAGAAGAAGTCGAAGGGCAAGGATTCTGACAGACTATGTCAGTTTTGATGAACACACACTGCTGAAAGCAACGCAGGACGCCCGTTGTGTCAAGCAGCATTCAAGTGCTAAAAGGTATTCTGTAGACTTGACGGCTTTCTCAGCAGAGAGCTTTCTCTCAGTGTTATCGGTATCGCTAAGCTAGGTCATGAAGGAAACATTCCCAGCGGGAAGAATGCTCAGACTCCTGAATTCTCTTATCTGACTACCTTATGAACATGTTATGTCTATGAGGTACAGTGCTTTGGGTTCGCTCGCTTTTAACTCAAGCGTTAGTCCATACACGTGCTACGACTTCTAGTGCACTGGAGTGATCTTTTTGTGCGTGGATCAGCTTTCCTTATTACCAATGACCCTGGCTGATCCACTCCGACTTCAGAGGTACTTGTAATTTACGTTCTGGAGTCAAGGACGAGAAGTATAACACTTCACATTGCCATGATGAGTTTGTGTGTTTGTTATTTGACCAATTTTTTTTTTTTTTTTGCATATCCTTTACAGGACATCGTTGTCAACAGCAGCATCTTTCAGCTGTCTGTTGATTTCTTGGCAAGGTTACGCTGAGTAGTTTGCCATTGCTTTCTGAGCGGCCGGCTCAGTATCCCGCAAGTCATCAGTGGGGGTCGAACCGCTCCCAGTTCTCTCCCGCTACGAGACTCTGCGTGATAAACGGGATTACGGAGAAAGTGTTGTAACCCCTCGGCCAGAGAGACCGGCTATTTGACCTATGCTGGTTTAATATTAAATTATGAGACCTACGGTGCTATTTCAATGGTTAGCTACGAATTTTGATCGTCCCTAGGAAGAAGGAAATACCACAATGTAATATACAAGTAAATGGGAATATTCTGAAACAAGTGAATCGAGACAATCATCTCGGAACAGTCACTTGATGAGAGATGCCTTGAAGAGATTAGAACAAGAATAGCAATGGCGAAGGCAGCCCTTTGCAAGATGGAAAACATACTGACAAATAAAAAGATCTCACTTGCAATGAGAAAACGAGTGCTGAGGTGCCACATAGAACCTGTACTTTTGTATGGATGTGAAGCGTGGACAATGAGCAGACAAGCTGAAAAGCATCTGATGGTTATGGAAATGTGGTTTCTGAGGAAAATGCAAAGAGAGACAGAACAACCAATGACCAAGTCCTACACGAAACAAATGAAAATGGTAAACAGATTGGAGAAATTAGACGTAGACAGTAAAAGTTGTTTGGATACGTTATGAGAAGAAATAAATTGGTGAACATGGTGACAACTGGCAAGTCCGAGGGGAAGAGAACAAGGGGAAGGCAGAGAAGTAAATACCTGGATGGCTTGGCCGCGAGGTATGGTAGGGACAAGATCACTAGCTGATCCACGACTCTCGTGATCGCGAGATATGGTGAAACATAATCGCCTACGCTTATCGGTATGGCAGGTGATGATGAGATACGAATTTTGTCCATATTCTATAGTTATGGGTTCATGTGAATGATAGACCTGGCTATTGAAGACACCATTTTTGGGGGGTGTCTAGTTGGTCATGCGTTAAAGTTCACTTGTTCCTGCACGATTCCGTTATTTACCTAGCCATCTAGAGTTTCCGTATATCCTTCATATGCTTATTGTATGTATCATGTCCAGTTTAACCGCATTATTATAACAATACACGTGGTTTTCAACGACACATGTCCAGAACCATGAAACAGATGAGTAATTATTATTATTATTATTAAATTCTACACACACACACACACACACACACACACATATATATATATATATATATATATATATATATATATATATATATATATATATATACTTTTTCATGTAGTGTATTTGTGTGTGTGTGTGTGTATGTGTGTGTGTGTGTGTGTGTGTGTGTGTGTGTGTGTGTGCTGACGAAGGCTTTGGTCGCAACGTCCATTTTGTCACGTGTGGTCGTGTTCTAATAAAGTTTACCCATTCTACTTCTCGTTATTAAGTGATTTATTTATTGTATACAGCAATTTCTCATCACAACACTTACTGTCTCTGATGCTGCAAACGTGTTGCGTGCGAAATAAAACAATGAACAATAAATAAATATTCTTATACCAATAGACAAATAGATTGGGATAGGGCAGTTTACAAACACCAATAACATACTCACCGTTCTCCCGTCTGATCCCGGTGGGCCGCGAGGGCCTTCTGGTCCCCTAGATCCGGGCTGTCCCTGGTAATAGACATAGCGGATCACACTTAAAGACGGGCATATCAACACACACGTGCACACATATAAATACAGCAGCAATGGCGGCAACTTTGACACTATAGCAACAGCAGCACCATTCATGCTCTTATGTAAAAGAGAGTTCCGTTTCCTGATTGTGCATGTCTGTATTGTTGGTATGTATGCCGTGCTCAAGCCATGACACTTTCACACATACACATGTCTATGTTAAGTCGAAACTGAATTGTGTTTACACAGAAATAAGCAATCGAAGCCCTGGCACGAAATCCTGTAGCGATATTGGAAACGGTTCTGACGCACACGCAGAAAATGTAACAAATAATCTTTAGTATCTATTTTTTGCAAGGTAAAACAACGTAATTTTCGCATTTAACA
>JACEFZ010017030.1:0-60000 GCA_014155875.1 Cepaea nemoralis | reverse complement strand
TAATTGCGTGGATGTGGGAGGAATTGCCTGCTCTAACACGTAAATACTTAGCAAATGTCTAGAATTTCGTCTTTTTCTTTTCCAAAACAATCCTGTCACAATTATTAGGAAAACGTGAACACATGTATCATTCCGCAGTGTGACAATGTAACAAATGTTGCATATGCTATGCAGGATGTTGCAAACAATAACAACTCCAGGTTGATCTTTACGTTCAGTAGTTTTGCCAGCGCTTTTTGAACGAGAAGTTGAGTTGAGTTGAGCTAAGAACCAACATCACTGCACTCAGGACATTCCCATACGTGCTCCGTCCCCTCGTTCAACAGCCAGCGAAGAGTCACACTACTAATCGTTCCCACTGCTATCTGATTATCTGATTGAGAGTTCTCCTGGTCTTCCCTCTCAGTTTTGAGATTCTACCAGAACCCTTGCCAACCCCCCCCCCCCCTCCCCCACAATCTCATCCTTTCTACATACGGGTTCTCAATCTGTTCCTCCACCTTCTCCACCTGGTCCCACAGGTGCACGACCACCTCTCTCTTGCCCATAGGTAATCGACCACCAAGAGGTGCATTCCCTGCCAGCCTATCAGCCTGTTCATTCCCGCGCACTCCCGCATTGCCAGGGCAAAAAATCCTCTGAAGCCAGGTGAGCCATTCCACACGAAGCATTCCTTTCTCCACTTTACTAAGCATACGACAAGTCAACGTTGGAGTCCATTTGACCATTGTAGGAAACGATCCCACTACCTCGACGTCAGAGCATCGGCAGTGTAATCACAAGCAAATTAATCCCCGCTGCCAAGCAAACTCCTCACATAATTAATTGATTCAGTGACGAAGGATAGTAGATCGCCAAATGTGACCACCCATTTGAACAGAAGGACGATATATCGCCATACTAGGGTCATCGTGTTAACTGACCTGACGAGATGCAGTGAAATATGTCGGGCAATAAATCGTGCAATCTATTGTTTGTTTCCTCGTTATTCAATGTCCAGATTGCTCATTTGGCTGTCCAGTTAATTGTCAGCAATCCTCTATAAACCACATCTCCATGGCTTCCGGGGATTTTTCGCCTGTTTACCAATTGTCCAGGATTCGCAGCCGTATGTTAAAACTGGTTCTAAGTAACTTGCAAGAACTCTTCTTCTAACTGATTTTCTAGCCCCGTATAGTTATTATTCTGGTTGCAATGTATTTATTCTCCCATTGAGTCCCCATGAACAGTAGACATTTTGAGTGTAGATTAATTATCTCCCTTTGAGACACAATTTTTTTTATTTTTTTATTTATTTTTTAAAAATATTTTAAGTGTTTTATTTAATAAGATGTCAAAGCCGTTTTTGCGTTCGCTGGCTTTGAACCCAATCGTAGTCATTATATATCCTATTATTTTTAGTGGACTGGGCTGAATTTGAGGAGGGAGGGGCCACAATGTGATATGCGTGTGGGTGGGCATATTCTTAAGCAAGTGAATCGATATAGTTATCTTGGCACAGTGTCACAGTACAGGCACAGGGATGCTTATAACATGAGTCCCGAAGTTGTTTATAAAAAGGTTTTATTGACCACAATCAGATGTAGAATAGTTCACAGCCTACATAAAACGATGTTTACTTCTGCCGACCTTAGGTGTAACTAACCTTCCCAAAAACCCTACGTCACCGCTTGAGCATCCTAGTAACGTTCTTATAGGATGCTCAACCGTGCCCTAAGTTTGCACATCGAACCTAATAACAGAGATGGTACTCATTCTGTTATACCTCCCTTTCTTTAAAAAGACTTTTCTTCTTCAAAAGTCTTAACTCCTAACCCCTCTTATCCTAAACATTCTTTCCCTCATCTACACTTAACCCCCAATATTATTTTTCTAAGCCGTCCCAAACTAACTTTATCTTAAGTAACTACTTTCTTCTACTAGTAATTCTCCACTTGTCTCTTCTCATTGTCCCACATAGCAAATCGCTATGAAGTTATACTTCTTCTTCGTTTCTGACTACACAAGGTTTCATTTAAAAACTCAGTTCATAAAGAAATCCACATATATTATTTACATATCCTATCACAAAAACCCCTTCTTGATATAGGTATCTATTATACCTCATAATATTTCTGTCTTACAAAATCTCAGTTTTATACAACACATCATAACATATATGTGTACCTTTTTGAAATACTTCTTCTTTTCTTCATAAGCAATCCGCTTAACCCTTCTTATCACGAACTCAAAAAATTCAAAACGCTGTACTCTTCTGATACTACCTCAACTCCCTATTGTCATCACTAACAGTATTACCTCAACATTACTAATTCTCCACTTTCAACCAAGCTGAAATCACTCGCACACGATAGGAAGACAAAGAATCGGTGGCCACCGGAATTTAAAAGAACCAGAACTCTTTCTCACAAAAACTACACTCATACTTACCCCCCTATGTTACCTGAGACTTTATGTAATAAAGTCTAAAACAATTATATATCTTCTACAGTTCACTTATACCACTTATTATGGCTATTTTACCGTTTGCGCTGCTATCTACAGCATCAACCATCAAAAGTATTATTCACTCCTAAATACACAAATTAAAAAGGTCCATTATTTCTCAAGACCTCCTCCAACATTATACACCTTACCTCACATAACTACTCTTCCCCTATACCTCTCTCAGAGTTCCCTATTAATCTCGCCGAAAACTTCAGCAATCCACTAATGTCCATTTATTATGGGCATTTCACCTAATGCCTTTACTTGTCAATTTATGCCGTTATCAACAGCAACCAAATATCGCCACTGAACTCATGTCTGTGACCTTCTAACTCATCGTTATTCTTTTTCAGTCCATATATCACGGACCCCCCAAAACCACATGGCATTTTATCTCCACACTGACACACTTACACCCCTTTACTATTGTACTGATATAATTATTCTTCGGAGTAAAACATGGGATTCAATTCATGTTTTACTAATTACCTTCACGCTGTCCGTCGCAGCACGTTACTCACTTCTTCTTCTTCTACAATCTAGCAATCTCGTGTCACTTACCAAACCTCCACCACATCATGGCACTAAATCCATGTTCACTTCCGGCCTCATGGAAACCATGTTTTAAACTTTCCCCACATTTACCCCACTGCTATAGACGTTAGTCACGTTAATCTTTTCTTCCCCAATATGGCATCCAATCCATATATATTCAATCAATGCTGACTTAATGCAGCTCCTATTTTTAACTCCCACAGAACCCTTTTTCTTGAGTAGTAAACCCCATTTAAGTATGGCATATGTTTCCACAACTTCGTAGCCACTATGTAATTAACCTCCCTATCTTAAAACATTAACGCTGATTATCACAGCAGCCTTCTTACTAACACAAGGTACTCATATTTACTTCAAGGCATTACTCATAAGGAGAATGTGTCTCTCTTCTAGTCCTCCGTTGTTTGTCAATCATTTTCTGAACGAAGGGTCCTAAATAAAGCCCCATGTATTGCCTTTATTCTAGACAAAACCATAACTGTTTGTGAACTAAACTTAACTTAAACAATTTATAAACAAGGTAATTACTATTCAACACACAAGACAATTCACTTAAATTATGAGTCAAGCAAAATAAAATCACAACAGGACATCATACCCCCCCCCCCCCCCCCCAGGTTATTAAATATCATTTCTCTATTCCCCTCATATCAAATAAAGGTAATCAAGCAATTCAAAAATAATATAACATACATCCTATCCATTGTTAGTCACTTTTACGGACTAACAATAATTTATTTATCTATTTAAAAAAACTCAACAAGTCCAATCTTAAAATCAAGTCAACTAAAAAATACTATAACATACCATATATAATGCATTGAAAGCTCAAATTCAATAAAAACAACTGTCTTCTCACTAAAGAGAAGGTTATCCCCAACCTTTTTCAAAACAATAATTCACGTAGAATTAACTACTTAAAGTAACCAAGCAAGATTGGCCTCCTATACGAAGCAATGTAATACATATCTATTCACTACAAGCGCTACTCTTACAACTGTAACAAAAACGCTCAATGCTAGGCCAATTAACCTGCATTAATCCCACAATATATATATATATATATATATATATATATATATATATATATATATATATATATATATATATATATATATATATATATATATATCTGTTACCTACAGACTATATTCTCATCCTAACGTAGAACAATATCTGTTCTCTCAACAAAAGTCATTAATCAACAAATGACCGTACCTTTTTCTGGAAGTCAAACGTTGATTATTTCCCCTCGCAACTTTCCATCTTTTACAAACTAACTCCTAACACATCACAATATTTGCACTATAAACCTAAACAACCACTGTAAACTACAGGTCAAATCATTTTATCCAGTACTAGTGTGGCGACTATTTCAATGTACCACCAGTCATCTATCTACTAATAGAACCTGTGGCTCGGCACACTAGTTGTTTCCCTTGAATTTGTACCAAGAATTAC
The DNA here is from genome assembly GCA_014155875.1 of Cepaea nemoralis. NCBI lineage: Eukaryota > Metazoa > Mollusca > Gastropoda > Stylommatophora > Helicidae > Cepaea > Cepaea nemoralis. The sequence goes on along the minus strand of JACEFZ010017030.1, from coordinate 55,497 downwards.
CACAACTTCCTAAACATTACCGTCCAGTATTATAGACTTCACCAACAATAACTAATTCTACTTTTAAGTCTCTCTTCTACCCGACGCAACTAACATTTCATTCTCCTGCATCAGTACTTTCTAACATCTCACCACAACAACTCTAAACTATCCTCAATTTTCTCTTAACTTCGTTCTCCTACTGCGATGGTAGTCAAGCCAGTCACACTTATCGGAATACGTTCTCTAGTACTCTATTTATAATACTCTGACATTCATTTAGCTAATCACATTCTCTTGCTTGCCTCACTCATCTTTCACTACTACTCCTATTTATCGGGACTCTTTCAGAAACAGTAAACAATACCGCATATAACTGACAACAGACCTCACTTCTCTCATTTCTCAGTATCAGGCATTCATGCTTCGACATGTCCCTGCCAACAATACTAAACCTGTTTTCTGAAACGTCATTCAGAATGTTAACTCTCTTTCTGTCAGCCTGTCATAAAATTTTCATTAATTCTGTCCAACACCACACATTCCAAACAAAAGACATCACTCCTTTCACTCATCAGCCACTCTTCGCATATTTACACGGCATTCGTATTTTATGTTTGCTCAGACAGTGATACACAACCTTGTTCTCATCTCACGATTATTCTCATATCACGACAACCTTACGTGCCTATACTATTACTTCAAAAAAAAAATTAGACACCAATTCAACATCCTAGCAATTACTCACCACAGCCTAAGCGTATCGATCACTTCCAAACGCCTCGTACATGCATGCGTTACTAATCACCTGACATCATTCTATCCATACTCGACGCACATATGTTTGTCTACATTTTTACACATGCTAGAACAACGCATTACCAGACGAATTACTCAACAGGACTTTCACAATTCAACTGTTTTCTTATTTCTACTTTTCTCAATCATTTACTCCTTTTCAAAGGTCAGAACCTATACATTATCTCTCGCAACTTATATCTCTTTTACACACTAACCAGCACTATCAACGATCTCTCAGAACAAACCTCACTCCGACGAGCCACTAACCTCGTAACCATCATTCTATACTTCTCCACACAACAACTTTCTCAGATTTAATCACCTCTTCTTTCTCCGCAAGCATCATGTAATTACGTCATCCCCCTCACCAAGACCTCGTATTCTTCAAGCATCAGCTTCCACAGTCTTTTACTCTTAATACTCTTGCGCTCCACTGGCTATTTTACACAGGATACTCAATTCCTCCTCAATCTATATCTCCTCATCAGACACTCTCGGTTCATCTGCCAATGCTACTATACCTACTTCTCAAACTACCAAGCGAAACTATCTCAGACATCACGTCATAGTCCTGAGTCGAATCAACGTCTAGTACGAGCATTCATACTTAGTTTATCTCTCTCTATGCCTAATTCCGGACAAGGGACATTTCAATTTCTACATTGTTTACTCTCCCCACACCAAAACCAAACACAAGATATTCTTTATAACGTATCCACGTAGAATATTCTATCAGTTGCCATGACTCTCTATCCTCAACATCACTATTGCCTACCCTGTACCATGTGACGCTACACAAAAAAATTCATCTGCCTATTTTATACAGCCCATATGTATATGCTCAAACCGCAATTCCTCTCATAATCTAAAACAATGCTATATGTCCTTCCTCACCCTCGGAATTCTAACAGTTATAGAGTGCATCTAAGCCAAATATTTCATGTCTCTAGTACTAATGTGCGTCTCTCTTCAATTATGTCATCTTCACTATCCGTACTTGTTAATCCGTTGTTAAAGTACTCAGGTCTTAAGGTCATATATTCTTGAGTTTTCTTATGTCACTTTCTGTAGTCGAAGTAAATTTCCGCTATCTGTCTATTACTATTCTTCTTCTTAAATGCTTTCTTTCTATTTCCTTTATTTGCGTCGGTCTGCTCACTGTTTTCTGTATACCTTACATAACGCTTATATTTCCCCATCTCGTCTTCAGATGATACACTGATAATAGTTCCCTCATCAGACTCATAGTAGTTTACTGCAGACACGTCGATCATATTCCCATAGTCGGCTTTAGAACGTCTGACTTTCTTCTTACCTCTATTCCCCATGCTCCGGTTCGGGACAACTTCAATATCTTTAGCTGAGGAAACTGACATCTCAGTTGTACCTTTATTGACTATTAGACTGTTTATATTTCTTTCCCCAATACTTTTCCTCTTTGGTCTCTTTTCGTCTTTGGTTCTCGTCTGTTTATCTTTCTTAATTTCAACCGTGACTCCCTTAGTCAAGTGAGTTGGTTTTGACTGAGTTTCTATTAACTCAGTTTGACTTCCCTTCGTTATCTTGCCGGTTGGTTGTACCTGGACTTTTTTCTCTATTGTATCAACCTGTGTCTGTGTGTTCTCTTCTACCACTTCAATCGCCTGCGTCTGGGTCTCTTGGTCTATTTTCTTTACTAATACCTGTCTAACGGTCTCATTCGCAACCACCTTAGGAGTAGTCGAATTTCTACTTACGTTTTCTATTCTGTTCCTTGACCCTGACTTCAAATACTGTCTCTGTCTTTGCTCAAACCAATCGTCCCTCTTTTTCTAGCAGTCTCACTATAAGAAGGCCAATTTCGTTGTTTACTGGAAAGGTCTCTCTCATGTCTATCTCTGTATCTTCGTCTATTATAACTGCTTCTGGACCTAGTCACATCTGGCTCAACATAACTGTCTCTATATACCAGCTTATGTTGTCTTCTGTTTTCATTGAATACTGTCTGTCTCCTATTATTCTTTACTATTTCATTGCACTCTACCTTAAATCTATAAGGCTCTTGTCTAGTCGTTCTTCTCTGTAACGTTTCCACAAAATTCTCTACTTCACTAACTGCCACTTTTAACTCTCCCAACCATGCACTGACACGTTTTAATTCTATATGTAGGTAATTCATACTTATTTCTCTGTAATTTATATCAAGCTAAAACAATATGCCTACTTCTTCCTCTGTATATTTCTTGGTACCTGTAAGAAAAAAAACCTCGTCTTGAGTTAAACGTTAAACTTTAATTAATTACCGTTATCTATATCTCCTTTTGATCCAAGAGGAAGGTGAATCCAGGTACGTCAGCCGATAATTCTATTTGTCACGGGTCACGTATAAATCAAACGTCTGGAATCTATGTTATCTGAAGCTATCCAAACGACGACGCAATTTAGCGGCTTTTGGTAGCCCTTTGAGACCAACGACAACGCAGGTGGCGTCTAGAACAAGCCTCTTGAGTCTAGATCGTGACAGCAGGTCCTCGAGGGTCAGTATTACACGACCACGATCAACGGAGGCCTTGGTTAGCCCCTCTAAACGACAGTGCAGGCAGGTGTTGAGACGACAAATGATAATATAGGTGGCGGTTTGGTTAACCTCTCAAACGACAGTGCAGGCAGCAGCTGACTGACTTGACAAAGCTGGCTTCACCACCCCGTAAAGATCTTAAGGCTCACTTTCATTTTGAAAACTTCTCGAAGTCAACAATCAACGACTGTGATCAGAGGACAGCACTGGCCAGCCCTCTGAAATCAGCAATGAACGATAGTGTAGAGCAGCGGCGTTATTCAGGCAACGAGCAGACTGTGTGACAACGATTCGGTCAGCAAAATTTGGCAACGAGCAGACTGTGTGACAACGATTCGGTCAGCAAAATTTGGCAGCGAGCAGACTGTGTGACAACGATTCGGTCAGCAAAATTTGGCAACGAGCAGACTGTGTGACAACGATTCGGTCAGCAAAATTTGATGCGGCCTACTTACTATGTATGGTGGAATGCAGAAGTCTTTGAAGTCCCTGCAACAGTGGGAGGTACGATCAGAAGTAGGTATCCATGTCATCCGCCAAAAACAATCCCGTTAGTAAACTGCTCGAACAACAGTGCCCCAGTGCCCGGCAAAGACTTGACAGCGATAACGGCTCTCACACAACCGAGTCCGGAGGAGTTTTGATCGAATAACGTGGCTTCATGACCGAGCCAAGAGCTCGCAGGCGCATCAACATCTTGAAAAACTTTCTCCAGCGTTCTACTAGAGATCATATTAGGTGCTATGGTGCCGATATATATCGAATTTTCCAAAATCTGTTATACAAGCACGGTATAGATCTCTGGCCTCATCAAGTATAGTGGTGTAGTACTTGGTTCAAACTCGATCCTGGTCACGGCAACATTTCTGTACTGTCACAGTACAGGCACAGGGATGCTTATAACATGAGTCCCGAAGTTGTTTATAAAAAGGTTTTATTGACCACAATCAGATGTAGAATAGTTCACAGCCTACATAAAACGATGTTTACTTCTGCCGACCTTAGCTGTAACTCACCTTCCCAAAAACCCCTACGTCACGGCTTGAGCATCCTAGTAACGTTCTTATAGGATGCTCACCGTGCCCTAAGTTTGCACATCGAACCTAATAACAGAGATGGTACTCATTCTGTTATAACAGTCATAACATCTGATGGGAGATGCTTTGAAGAGATTAGGGCAGGAATTGCCATTGTGAAGGCGGCCTTTTGCAAGATGGAAAACTTACTGGTCAATAAAAAGATATCAATTGAAACGAGAAAAAAGTGTTGAAGTGCTACATAGGACCTGTACTTTTGTATGTATGTGAAGCATGGACAATGAGCAGTCAAGCCGAAAAACAGCTGATGGCTGTGGAAACGTGGTTTCTGGGGAAAATGCAAAGAATATCATGGACAGACAGAAAAACCAATGAACAAGTCCTTCAAGAAACAAATGAAGATCGTAAACTGATTATAGTCATTAGACGTAGACAGTCACAATTTTTTGGGCATGTTATGAAAAGAAATGACTTGGAGAACTCGGTGACAACTGGCAAGATCGAAAGGAAGAGAACAAGAGGAAGACAGAGAAGTAAATACCTGGATGGCTTGGCCACGTGGCATGGTCGAGACAGGAACACGGAGCTGATCCACGACTCTGATGATCGAGTGAGATGGCAGAACATGACTGCCCACGCTTATCGGCGTGGCACATGATGGATGGTGGATTATGGATGAATGGGCTGAAATTTTAGGTGTGAATTAGCTTTCCCTATTACCAGTGTTCCTCGCCATCAGGCGAACCCACTCCGACTTCCGAGGCACTGATAATTTACGCCCTCTCCACCCCCCCCCCCCCCCCCCCCCCACATGCCAAGGACGAGAAGTCAACATTTATTCCAACTGAAGGATAAAGGGGTCTCTATCCGCTACCTCAGCATCAGCACACCGGGTATTTACAAACAAGCGCTCTTATCCACTCTGCCGTGCTGCCCCGCAACGAGAGTCCCGAGATGTTATGTGGATCTTGTTCTGCTGTATGGCACTGCATCTTGGACTATGAACGACAAATCAGGAGTCAACGGACATTGCCAGAAAGTAGGCTCGCGAAAGTCAAAGATTGTATACAACTATTAGAATGAGACACACGATGTTCATCGGTCGCGTACTATAATAACAATAATAATAAAACTTGAAGAGCAAGTAGTAACACGAAGCAAAGATGGTTGAAATTTGATAACAAATACTGAGAAGCATTGAGTTTTGTTGGGGAGGTTGGGGGAGGGGGGGGGGTTAAAGTTGACCCCCTTAATGAAGTGGATCCTTTCATAAAGTGGACGCCCTTAATGAAGTGGACCCCTTTATGAAGTGGGCCCTTAACGAAGTTGACCCCTATATTAAGTGGACCCTTAATGAAGTGAACCCCTTTATGAAGTGGACACTCTGATGAAGTGGACCCCTTAATGATGTGGACCCATTTATAAAGGGACCCCTGATGAAGTGGACCCATTAATGAAGTGGACCTTTAACGAAGTGGGCCCAGTAGTGAAGTGGACCACCTGATGAAGTGGACCCCTTAATTAAGTGGACCTTTTTATGAAGTGGACCCCTTAATTAAGTGGACCCCTTTATGAACTGGTCCCCTTAATGAAGTGGGCCCCTTAATTAAGTGAACCTTTTTATGAAGTGGATCCATTAATGATGTGGACCCCCTGATGAAGTGGGCCCCCTTAAACATTAGACATTATATTAGAATATTAAAGATCTTTTAGTCTTGGCAACATAATTACAAAAACTGAAATGAGTTTCCTGAGAAGGCCGCTTGTCATGGTGCGGGTTTGGTATGAATGGAGTTCACAACCTGCACGAGTGTCTATTAGTGCTTGAAACACGGTTTGTGAGTGTCGGGGAGAGAGAACTCTCGGGTTTGAACGAGGAGTACAGGTTAAGACACGGTCCAGGTCGGACGTGTTTAACAAGTGCGAGAATGGCATCTGTCTAATGCCTTATGTATTATATATTTTAAGCACGAGTGATAGTTGTGGTGTTTACATTAGATAAGAATAATTGTGCGACAATACACATGCAGATTTACTTGTAGATGAGAAGCTGCGGAATAAATGGAAACCGGCGTGGACTTTTATTATGTACTTCATGTTGACTTGTGACGTAGGTGCGTGAGTCGGAGAGAACGAGTAACTTATAAACTTGAACAAGTAGTCAAAGCCAGGAAGGTAAAGTGTTCAGAAGAGAGCAACTCATGGCGCATAGAACTTTAGATATTCAAATTCGGAGCACAAACGCGTCGCCATGAGTGAAGGTCATCCATGCATCGAACTTGCTAATAGAATGACACAAGCAGAAGCGAGCTTAAGCAATGCCCTAAAGTTAGGTGCATGACACCGCTCAACGTGTCAAGAAGATAGAAAATCATAAATGATGAAATCAGGACTAAGGTGGAGGTAATAGCAGCGATAGATTACATTAGAAAACAGCAAGTGAAATTATTCGGCCACATAACTCGGCTACCAACTAACAGTATACCACAACAAGCAATGATGTACAGATCAAGTGGAACTAGAAGAAGAGGTCGACCATGTATACGATGGACACTTGGAATAACAGAGCCCATGGGAATCTCAAAATACGAAGCCCTAAAAACGGACACTCCTCCGCGGTTTATGCTTCACCGCCGGGTACAAGAGGAACAAGATGAGTTGTTTGTGAACCAGACTATTTATACCCAGCCCGCTACAGGCTACCACTATAACCAGAAATGCTCCAATTTGTGGAAACGGGACTGCTACCTTTTGCTTTACTGACGAAAGGCTACTTGGAATCTCTTCTCTGGCTGATATCATGCGTCCCCCTGATCTCTTGGGTAGTGAAACAGGTTACCTAGCCTTCTAGGATAAGGGCGAAAAACAGGTCTCATGTTCAGGGTATACCCCTGAAAATCCCATGGCAGTTGGAAATCGCAAGTCCGCAAGATCACTGCTCTGCAATAAAACTGCCCAGTTGTCACGTTTTCTCGTTTTTATTATTTTGTTATTTTCAATTATGACCCCCTCCTATATAATGTTCATGATGGATTATTTTTGTGTCTTATACTTTCACAACATACAGACTATCCATCTTGTTCAATGTATTTTCAGCATTCTGCTGTAAAAGCACATTTCTTTTGCGTCTTGGGGTGTGTTTATTTTTCCTTGTTTATGACATGTCAAGAAAATATCAGCTATGCGTTAAAATTGGCTCCACGCAAACAGACAGGGATTCTTTCCTTTTTGTTCTTGCTCTTTTCTTCTGTCCTCCTTCGAAGTAAGTGTGTCACGCGTAGGTGTGCAACCCAGAGGTCAGCTTGTCTTGAATTCGGCATGTATTTGTGTAAGATTTACCTCTTCTATACATATTTACAGGCATGATTTTCCTGGGTAAATACAGCGGTGGTTTCCCCTTGACTTCCACCTGTTTGTGTATGGTTGACTCCACTAGCCTTTGAAAAGGCATACCTTGCATGTCAGCAGGGGGAAGGAGGTTATATGGCGGCTCTTACCCACCGATGACCACGTCATGGAGTTTTGAGGTATTTTATAGAGATAGCTGCCCCACTAAGTAACTTGCCTTCTCTCAGTGACCAAGTTAAAATACGAAAACTTAAACCCGCCACAACAAAAGTAACATGAGCATATTTTTATTTTTATTTCGCATATCCTTTACAGGACATCGCTGTCAACATCCGCATCTTTCAGCTGATTGTTGATTTCTTGGCAACATTGCGCTCAGTAGTTTGCCACTGCTTTCTGAGCGATCGGCACACATACCCCGTAAGATACCAACTCGGCGAGAACCGTTACCGATTCTCGCGCAGGTTACGTTCCTCACGTGGATATAAGGGATTACGGAGAAAGACGTTAATCCCTAGGCCGGAGAGACCAGCTGAGCATAATTAAGTTGGTTAAAAATAGTAAAGGAGTCTTTTACAAGACTTAATGCGGACTAGGCATGGTGCTTGATCCTTACTTATTTATTATATCCCGGCGGATGGGTGAATATGATCAGTTTCACAACGGCCGGTTTTACTTCCCAGTACATTTCCTGTTAATATGTTTAGGCTGCGTCGATTAGGAAACCCAAATCACTTTTAATAGTTCGTTCCCATGTGGATTCAAACCCGGGATCACTAGGCCAATAGGCTAGCGCATAACCAGTAAGCGCTGAGTTGGTGTATTACGTTAATAATCCGCGTGTTTGATCTATGCGAGGAAACTGAGGAACTGATGGAGGTATCCGCGAGCAAAGAATTCTTTCAAAACCAACCAACTGCCCAATGCAGTGATTATATAGACATAATAACAGTGGCTGGGGGAAGCCATACCTGGTGGGTCACGTTGTTCGCCTGAGGCTCTGAGAGTACAGAGTTCGATCCCGTCTCAGGGCTCGGTATTTTTCATGGACTCACACGCCCCCCGGATCTCTCTAGTGAGATTGCATACATAAACTTCTCCGATAATGGCAAAAAATAAGAAGGCTTCGTGGGCTTCGTGCGCACGTTAAAATTCCACGGCAGCTGAGAATGGCCTTATCTATCGTCTCTTGTTCCTCTTGTACCTTGCGGTGTCGAGGTGAAACATAAACAGCGGGAGAGTGCTGGTTTTTCTGGGTTTCATTTATCGTGATTTCCATGGACTCTGTTATTCCATCTGTCCATCGTTTACATCGTCGGCCTCGAAAGAGGAACGAAGAAGGGGAAGGAATAATAATGGCTACAAATGGTAGGAATTATTGCTCGGAACTGAGTAAGATGAATTTACAATTAAAATAAAAGCAAGTTGCGTATCCTTTACACGTCGTCGCAATCAATCCCAGCGTTATTTTGCTGTTTGTGATTTCTTGGCAAGTTTATGCTCAGCAGTTTGTCATCGATTTCTGAAGGTCTGGCTTTCATAGCAATGTTTGAAAATTAACGTTTAACGTATGGCGAGCTGCTTCCAAGTCTCCCGCAGCCGTGTTTCGAACGTGGTATGCGAGATTATGAAATGCGTTCCTAACCTCCTTCGCCGCAGATCCGGCAATTAAGATAAAGGCGATTATATGGCAAATACAGCCATTAGGATGTGAAGTGTAAGATCTGCACGTATTCTTACAATGCGAGATATGGCAAAAACAGCCGTTATGATGTGAAGTGTAAGGTCTCCACGTATTCTTACAATACGAGATATAGCAAATACAGCCGCAATGATGTGACGTTTAAGGTTTTCACGTATTCTAACAATACGAGATATGGCAAATACAGCCGTTATGATGTGAAGTGTAAGGTCTGCACGTATTCTTACAATACGAGATGCGGTGACTAGCTCCATTACTCGTCGACTTTTCTTCAGAGACAATTTTCAGAAAATTCTTAAAATTGTCTGATACCAATATTATGAGGCTGGGTCGACCCCAGTGACGTGCTGATCAGACAGAAGTTCCACTGCCTCTGATGAGATTGAACCTGGGTCATTACCGTAGCAGGTCTATATTCTAATGACTATGCCACAGAACCTCCTTAACATTAAAAACAGAAACATTAACAATAACTACTAAAACAGATCCGGCAGAGTTATAACTTTCTGTATATGAAGGAGCAGCAGTCGCCGTGGCTGAACGGATATGAGCGTTTGGTCTTAAACTTCCGGCGTGCTGGTGTTGGTGGGGCAGAGTGTTTCAACCCCATACACAGGCATTAAATTAGGCTTAAACGTCGAGTTCTCCTTCAGAAAGCAATGCCAAACTACCGAATGTAAAATTAACCAAGAAATTAACCTGGGGTTGATCGCAATGTCCTGCATGGAAAAGGCAACATTAAATGTGGAGGAGTAAAGAAAACTAAAGATCTGCCTGTCTTGTATAGAAGCGGTTTTCAACCTTTTGGAGTTAACAACACCTATAGCCAAAAACACACTTCCAGGAATTCTCTGTAAACAACCGTTAACTGATTAAGTGTCATGGGATGATACATAGCCTTATTCGAAGTTCCCGTAATAGCAATGGGATTACACATCAAACTCATCATCATCATCATCAAGTGCATAGCAGCTGGTGTAGATCTCGGTCTTCGATTTTCTGCACCAACTCTGCTGATGATATTCCTGCATGCCACCGTCTCAATCCATCCAGCATAATTTATCTTCGTCTGCCTCTGCCTCTCTTCCCCTCGATCTTTCCAGTTGACGCGATGTTCTCCAATGCCTCTCTTTGCATCACATGATAAAAGAAAGTTGTTTGTCTCTTTCTTATTGTTGTACATACTGTTCTAATTTCATTAGCCTCTTTCGGGCAATCGTGGTTAGTTACTTTGGCAGTCCAAGGAATTCGCAAATCAAACTACGGTTGAAATATTACCGCAGTAGTTTCCCCTATGCAATCTCTTTTAATTTGATATTAATACAACATATCGGCTACCATAATAACAACTGTTAAGTAATAACTATGACATAACCCTACTTCCCATTTTTCCGCCCCCCCCCCCCCCCCCCCCATTTTTTTTTTTTTTTTTGAACAGAGTCTGATAAAATCAAGCGGTGTTTCGACTTTTAGTCTTTCCTTTTGCAAGGGAGCAGGGAGTCAGTCTCTGTTCAGAAGTGGTGACGTTGCCTGTCTAACGCTCCGAAGTTTGTGGGTTCGATTGCGAGCTACATTGCTAAGTGCACGTGTGTATTTTTTTTCTCAGGAGATTCCTGGGGATCGTCACAGTAGTAAAGGAGTTCGTGCTTTATGGTCACCCTTCAGAAAGAGACCTAGCTGTATGGGAGAAACTCCCTCTTTAATGGAGTCGATCTTATTGTCTATTACAATTTTTATTTGTTGGGTTGTTGTTTTCAAGAGAGCTTTCAAACTACTGATTTACAGTGTAAAATTCGTTGTATGGTTTAACGTTTTGGTAAAAAATTAAGTTAACAATCATTTTTTTTTTTTTGGAATAAAAAGAATACAGAAGACATCATTTATGGAACTATGAGGGAAAGATGTAGCTAATTAAGATTTGTCAATGACATGTTAGATGAGTCGAAAGATTTAAGAGACCACAGAAACGGATGAGAAGAGCATCTGCAAGCCAGAACACAAATTAGCGGCATTCCACGCGGATTAGCATGACCCGTAGAATTATTTGGACACACTTTGTCTTACAGAAGAACGTGGGATACATAATGATTTAGGGATGTCTGAGAAAACACCGGATGAATCGCGGCCCCCCCCCCCCCCCCCCCCCCTTCCATCAAAAAAAAAAAAAGCAAACGAAAAGCAGAATCGATAAGCTCTGCTAGAACACGGTCTCAAGTAGGAAAATGACGTCGGCGTGAACTTTACAAAATATGAAATGCATGAGGTGTCTAGACAAGAGGGTTTTTCCCTCACAACTTTCCAAATTACAATAGAAAGAGAGAGGGGAGGAAGGGGTGGGGTGGGGGTGGAGAAAGGGAGAGGGAGGGAGAGATAGAGGGAGAGAAAAGAGAGAGGGAGGGAGAGAAGGTGGTAGAAAATTAAAAAGAGAAAGTGGTAGAAAATTAAAGACAGAGAGAGCAAAGAGAGGGAGGGAGAGAGGGAAAGATAGAGTCCGAGAGAGTCTGGCAGAAAATTAAAGAGAGAGATAGAAAGAACGAACAAAGAACGGACTTTATTTTCAAAGTGTCACAAATTTGGCACGCAGGCCCGTCTTACATTCTTCCTTGCCAGAAAGAGAGAGAGAGAGAGAGAGAGAGAGAGAGAGAGAGAGAGAGGGAGACAGAGGGAGAGACAGAGAAAGAGACAGGAAGGGAGAGATGAAGTGAGAGAAAGAGAGAGTGGGTGAGAATTAAAGAGAGAGTGAAAGGGAGAGACAGAGGGTGGGAGAGACAGTGAAAAAAGAGATAACAAAAGAGTGAGAGAAAATGAGAGAGAGAGAGAGAGAGAGAGAGAGAGAGAGAGAGAGAGAGAGAGAGAGAGAGAGAGAGAGAAAAACTATATAAATAGAGAGAGACGTCTGTAGTGTACGTATCACTGGGGACGAAATGTCTTCTGACGGTCAGTCAAGTGTATCATTTATCAATGCGTACACCTCATTTGGTTCCCTTATACGCCCTGGCAACACATGAGAAGGAAACAAAAGCAACACTGTTACTCAAATACATGTCCTAATGGGCGGCTAAAAGAGAGTTGGCATAAGACTGGCTATTATTTCCATAAAAATCTTTAACTCCGAAATGCAACCAATTATGAACCAGCTTTCACTCCATCATACCGCCAATAACGACCACTGAAGTATTTATTCATCTCAGTAACCTAAAAAACAATAACTCATCAAGACTAGATAGAATCAGTAATCGGATCCTTCGCTACGCTGCACCGGCGAATCCGCGAGTCACTAACTTTTATATATAATCAATGTCTCACCAAAAGTCACTTCCCATCAGCCTTTAAAATCGCTAAAGTGTATCCTCATTTAAAAGCTGGTTCATTAGACGATCGTCTTATGAGTAACTTTAAGCCATTTTCCATATTATCCTCACTATCCAAACCGCTTGAAAAGCACATTCACAAAACAACACTGGAGCACATAGTTCGCCACAAACTAATAGTTGACAATCAGTCAGGATTTCTGCCAAAATATTCTTGTCATACGGCCCTAACAAACATGATAGAAAACTGGCATCAAAATATTAACAACAATACGCTATGTGGAGCGGTGTTTATAGACTTTACAAAAACATTCGATGTGATAGATCATACTATTCTAATTAAAAATCTAGACACAATGAAAGTAAGCTTTAATATATATATATATAATATATATATATATAATATATATATATATATATATATATATATATATATATATATATATATATATATATATATATATATATATATATATATATTGTTCGCATATCCTTTACAGGATATCGCTGTCTACATCAGCATCTTTCAGCTGATTGTTGATTTCTTGGCAAGATTACGCTTAGTAATTTGCCATTGCTTTCTGAGCGGCCGGTTACCGACGCGGAGAGAACCGTTACCAATTCTCGCGCACGTCACGTTACTCACGAAAGTATACGGGATTACGGAGAAAGTCGTGTAACACCTAGACCAGGGAGACCGGAAGCTTTAATATAGTGACATTAATAAAATCTTTTTTATTAGTCAGAAAACAAGAAGTATCACACAATATATCTTTATCTCAAGCCATTACTATTAACATTGGAGTACCTCGGGGGTCTATACTTGGCCCTCTGTTATTTGCCATTGATATAAATGATTGTCCCTTATATTTTTCGTCGTCCTGCGATCTATTTGCAGACGACTGCACATTAAATACAAACGCTATTGATTGTAATACGCTAGAATCACCCTTGCAACAAGAAATAAATGGTGTAGTTAACCGGAGTCATGCAAACCGCATGCAAATTAATATTTCTAAAACAAAATCTATGTTAATAGCAACCAGACAAAGATTCACACTCTAATCTCGCAGAGAACTCTTCAGTTGCACATGGGTAGCACACCAATTGAAAGTGTATCCGAGCACAAGGTACTGGGTCTTATCATTGATCAACATCTAATATTTAATTCCCATGTTCATGGTCTAGTTAATAAAATAGCCCAAAAAAGTATACCATTTTGCCAAAATTAAACATTTCCTTGACGAAAACACAAGAAAGATATTCTATACTTCCCGTATACAAACACATACTGATTATTGCTCCACAATCTGGGATAGATGCTCCAAATCAAAACAAAACGCCTTTATTCACCCCAGAAAAGGGCATTGCGTTTAATTAATGATGAAGAGCTTACCGACAATTCTAACCTACATGAGCGTTTTCGATAACTTTCACTCCACAAACGCCTACTTTTTAATAAGGCTAAACTAATTCACAAAATCCTATTTCAAAATGCCCCAAGCTACCTTTGACCAATGTTCAAATATAACGCAAGACATAGTGAACGATTAAATATACTTCATGTCCCTAAACCTACGATAGACTTATACAAAACAAGCTTAGCATACTCTGCCGCTCAGTTGTGGAAAAATCTTCCACAATAAATCAAAGACACCACCAATCATTATACATACAGTCGCAACCTGTCTGGACACTACCTCAATACAGACTTCACGCCTCCCTAAAAATAATATTGGTAAATTATCTCAAACGACAATAAGCCAATAAACATTCCCATATGTATGGCACGTTACAACTTCCTTAGGTATTTATAATGTCCATGTCAAACATTGCCTCAGTGAGTCATGTATTAATGATTATTTTTCATGCGTATTAATGCTTATCAAGATGAACAGCGCATACATGCTTTTGAACATAAATGTTATAGACAGGTTCTAAGAATATCTTGGGTAAAGAAAAGAACAAATGCATCCATACTTCAAGAGCTGAATATTGAAGAGGGATGGCTATTAAAGACGATAAAACAAAGAAAATTGATATATTTTGGTGACTTGAAACGTCATGAGAGTTTGGAGAGAACAATAATGGAGGGGTATATGCCTGGGAAGAGAGAAAGAGGAAGACCAAAGAGAAGATGGGTGCAGGATGTGGCGGATGATCTCCAGATGGGTGTATCGGACGCGGGACATCTTGCTTGCGATCGAGAAGGTTGTTATGGAAGCGAGGTTTTGCAAAGGACATGCTACTGAATGAATGAATGAATGAATGAATGAATGAATTGCTATTGTTCTTTTGTTGTCTAAGATTAGCTTCATAAGTGATGTTGAATGAAATAATGTACGAGAGGAAAAAAGAAGATGGGCAGAATGTCAGACGGGCCTGCGTGTCCAATTCTTAACCCTTTGAAAATAAAGATTGTTCGTTCGTTCGTTCCTTCTATAATATGTGAAGGAATTTGGCCGTGTCATCTATATAATGATCTAAAATATGTGAAGGAATCTGGCCGTCTCATCAATGACGTGATCTATGTATCTATATATGTGAAGGAATCTGGTCGTCTCACCTAACTATTTCGTGATCTATATTATGTGGAGGTGTGTGGCCATCGCATCTAACTATGTAGTGATCTATAATATGTGAAGGAGCCCTGCCGTCTCATCTATATCGTGATCTATAATATGTGAAGGAATATGGCCGTGTCATCTATGGCGTGATCTATAATATGAAAAGGAATCTGATCATCTCATCTATGTCGTAATCTATAATATGTGAAGCGATCTGGCCGTTTCATCAATGTCGTGATCTATGATATGTGAAGGAATCTAGCCGTCTCTCCTATGTCGTGTTCTATAATTTGTGAAGGAATCTGGCCGTCTCATCAATGACGTGATCTATGTATCTATATATGTGAAGGAATCTGGTCGTCTCACCTAACTATTTCGTGATCTATATTATGTGGAGGTGCGTGGCCATAGCATCTAACTATGTAGTGATCTATAATATGTGAAGGAGTCTTGCCGTCTCATCTATATCGTGATCTATAATATGTGAAGGAATATGGCCGTGTCATCTATGGCGTGATCTATAATATGAAAAGGAATCTGATCATCTCATCTATGTCGTAATCTATAATATGTGAAGCGATCTGGCCGTCTCATCAATGTCGTGATCTATGATATGTGAAGGAATCTAGCCGTCTCTCCTATGTCGTGTTCTATAATTGTGAAGGAATATGGCCGTCTCTCCTATGTCTATGTTCTATAATTTGTGAAAGAATATGACCGTCTTTCCTAAGTCGTGTTCTATAATATGTGAAGAATCTGGTCATCTCACCTAACTATGTCGAGATCTATATGATGTGAAGGAATCTTGCCGTCTCATCTATGTTGTGATCTATAATATGTGAAGGAATCTGGCCGTCTCAACTATATCGTGATCTAGAATATGTGAAGGAGAATGGCGGTCTCTCCTACGTCGTGATCTATAATATGTAAAGGAATCTTACCGTCTCATCTATGTTGTGATCTATAATATGTGAAGGAATCTTGCCGTCTCATCTATGTCGTGATCTATAATATGTGAAGGAATCTTGCTGTGTCGTCTATGTCGTGATCTATAATATGTGAAGAAATCTGGCAGTCTCTCCTATGTCGTGATCTATAATATGTGAAGAAATCTGGCCGTCTCTCCTATGTCGTGATCTATAATATGTGAAGGAATCTGGCCGTCTCTCCTATGTCGTGATCTATAATATGTGAAGGAATCTGGCCGTCTCTCCTATGTCGTGATCTATAATAGGTGAAGGCCTTACACTTCACATCTCAACGGCAGTATCTGTCACTGGCTACCTTTAAGGGTGTCTTGCGTTCCGAAAGTTGTGGATTCGTTTCAGGACCCCCTCACGCAGTTTCGATGACTCCTGGGTGTCGTGGCTGGAGCTATGGAGTGCATGTTTTGTGTGACGGTACCGGTAGATAACTCTGCAGAAAGGCACCGAGCTATATGGGATACAACCCGGTGCAATGAACTCGAGCCTTTCACCCTTAACTCTCTGGTTGCCACGACTTTCACCTTTGACTATCATCTACAGGTCTACTGATGGCTAGCAGGTGTGTCTTTGGGGCTCAAGTCTGCATAAGGACCACCTTAACTGTACACAGATATCTCTACATGTGCTCTGCCGATAGAGATGAGTTGAGCTGGGATAAGAACCGACTTCACTGCACTCAGGACATTCCCATACGCAATCCATTACCTCATCCAACGAAGAGTCATACTACTAATCGTTCCCACCACTACATAATTAAAATTTGTCCTGGTCTTCTCTCTCAGTTTTGAAATTTTTCCAGAACCCCTGTCGATCCCCCGCAATATTATTCTTTGCACATACAGGTTCTCAGCCTGTTTCCCCACTTTCTCCAGCTGGTCAACAGGCGCTCGACCACTTCTCGCTTGTCTACGTTGTCTTGACATGCATTCAACCACTGAAGCATTAAAACTCAAACTTGAATGAATGTATGTAACCAAAGTCGCTCACCTTGAAGACCTTTTATTTCGGATCTGCTCTCTTTTAGACAAAATGAACACAACACTGCGGTATCATATAACGGGGCCCTAACACGGGCACGGGACGTTATATATGTTAATACAACCTGGCCGTTCATCCAATTCTATAATTACACAATCTCCTAAAGCATATTGCAGCTAATGTCCAACATAACTCGTTAACTCGTTGTCTATACTTGCTATATGTTCCGGTCCTGAGTATGACAAGAATGCTATGTAAACAGGCGATATCCCTCAGTAACAATGCCTTGCCCTAAATGATCAAACCTTTTGTTCACGGAGCTTTCAGGGAAAACACACACAGCCGTCTTGATGTCCTTTCTCGAAGTTCTCCGTTGCTGTCTTGACGATGCTTACGTCGTCCTTAGTTTTCCCTAGTGGTCAAGTCATTCTATTGTTAGACTGGGAATCTCCCAATTCCCACTATGTGGTGCGTGTGAGCGTGACCACTATGTGGCATACATGTAATATATCACCAAGAGGTGTATTCCCTGCCAGCCTATCCGTCCGTTCATTCCCCAGCACTCCTGCATGGTCAGGGCAAAAAATCTATACAATTCGTACAATCTGTGACCTCTGAAGCGAGGATAGCCAGTCCACACTAAACATTCCTTTCTCCACTTTACTAAGCATACTCCTTGAGTCCATAATGAATGCAATGTGTGTTGCAGTGGTCTCCTCTAACCAACGGAATGCCGCTGTTACTGCTTCCACCTCCATTCACATGCTAGAGGCCGTCCATTAGCTTTCGCCATAAAACGCCAACTACGTCTGTTTCTCACTATTGACCTTTCGGTGTAGATTACTATGTCACCTCGATGTGTATTACCCTGGATCAGTTGTTGCACCTCAAGCTCTGTGCGGCCTGTTGCTCATTCTCCACACTCACGACCCAGGTTTACTATTACATTGTGCCAGTCCATTACCTCTTCCGATATTTTAATCCACTCTTGTTTTTACGATTGATGGTCACTAGATCACACACCTGGTGATAGATATTTGGGCCTGTGCCATCCATGACCTGCCTTATCTCAGTCTATGAACCTGAATCATATCCATGGCCTCATGCAGGGGGTAATCCTTATCTGCAGCATCTCTCAGGTACCATTTGGTTTAAAGGGCCCTATGCCTTTCCGCCATTGTTGGTAGCGCCAGGATGTGCCTCATGTATATGCTTGCTTGCAAATGTTCGTTGGCTTGAGCTCCAACGCGAAGTCCTGTATGTCGGATGAAGGCATCCTGTTGTCCAACATCAGTGTGATGTCATACAGGACCTGAGGTTTGAGTGAGTATCCGTTGTCCAATGTCTGGCTTATTGGTGTGCAGACTGGTGGTTCCTCGCCGTACAGACAGACACTCTCCGACTTCGGAGGAATCGGCGATCCCACTGACTTTAGCCAGGACCCAGAAGGGACATGTTGCCCAGGACGCTCGACGAGGACTCGTCAATAGGTCTTGGCCAGTATATAACCCAGCCCTGGTGCCTTGGAAACACCTTTGCGTCACCTCATGTATATAATTGGCGTATCCTTTGTGCACCCCAGAATCACCCGCATGGCAGCATTCTGTATGCGCTCCAACCGTTCAAGTTGGTTGTTTGATACTGTCAGCAGCCCCAAACCATACTCAATGACAGAAGTTATTAACAGTTGAAAGAGCATCATCTGCTCTACCCCGGTTGCTGCCATCTCCTTCAATGCATTAAGTCCCCTACTAACCTTCACCACCAACGCCTACACATGATACTTAAAGACAAACACCTATGAAAGATGATTCCCAAGTACTTAACTTTCTTCTATCTACTAAGAAGACATCCATTCAATATTGGACATCTGCCTTGACGATCCGGTTATCCAGGGAGTACAATACAACCGATGCCTTGTCTGGGTTTATAACGGCCCCTCTGTCCCTTCATCACTCCGCCACCCTATTTATCTGAGGTAAGTAGGAACATTTGTTTCCAATGTTTCAAAATTTTATTTTCTCTTCATTGCTTTCATTTTTTCATCTTTTTATTCTTCTCATTCTGTCGTCACGTCTTAATATAGTCTCAGGAGATCTCCGTGACTATATGTTGTGTTTGTGAATGTGTTTGTTTGCTGATGAAGGCTAATCGCCGCAACGTCCTGTATGTGTCGTAATTCTGTTATGTAAAGCTGCACTACTTTGTGTCATTTTATATTGTTTACAGATTACACAAGCAGGTTCTCAACACGACGCACGTACTCTGCAGCACCGGCGAGAATTATGTAGTGCATACAACAAAACCTACATATATCAAAAATATTGTACTGTGGGTCGGTATCGTCATCACGTGCCAAGCCAATACTCTTGGTCAGTCATTGTTCGTCATGCCATAAGATCACCTGACTGAGATCAGGTGTGTTGCAGGTTGACATAGCCAAACGCAAACGAGCGTTCGCTCTTAAACTTCCTCTGTGCTGATACCGAGGTAGCGAGTTCAACCTCTACACCGGTTAGGTGGACTAAAATGTTGACTTCTGGTCCTTGATGTTGAGACGTAAATTACTAGTAGCTCAGAAGTCTGAGTGGGTTCGCCCGATGGCGGAGGGAAATAGGGAAAACTAATCCACTCTCAAACATCAATCCACCTCACTCCATAGTAGTAGAAACTACTAGAACAGTGGTTCTCAACCGGTGGGGAATTCCCCCCCCCCCCCCCAGGGGGGAATTTTAGGGTTTCCAGGGGGTGGGGGAGAATTAAGATTATTTAAAGATCGCATTAATACAAGAACCGATTACTTGATAATGTTTTTCCCTCTTAATTTTACGGTTCTGTACTTCTCGCCCTAATGAAATTCGTTTTATAACGTAAGTAGACCCGAAAATCACGTTTTATGTAGATGTCAAGACTTGTTCTAGTATGTGTCATTAAATTTAGCTTCAATTTTTATGTATACTGTGTATGGGTGGGGGGGGGGGGGGATTTATAGGGAGGAAATTTGAAGGGGGAGGGGGGGTGACGTTCTGAACATATTGTAAAGGGTTACATGGGCCATAAAAGGTTGAGAACCACTGTACGAGAAGTTGTAGCACGTATATAATCTCATGGGTAGACAGAGGAACTCTGTATAAAGACAATATACTACCCTGAGATCGCTGTGAGGGCTTGGCACCCTCGGTTTGCTTAAGTGTAAAATAATAATCCACGACTGGATTCAAACTGCAAATTTGTTGAGCTAGAGGCGTAAGCCGCGCATGTAGGCCATTTCAATCCAATCTGTTGTTTGGTGTGGAAGTGAGCACAGATGTGCATGTATGCGTCCTGTTTCTAGTTTTGTAAACGTCCACGCAATTCACAGTGTGCATCGAACCTGGCAAGCCTGAGTTACGGCCGCGTTGATGTAACGGTTAGAATGTTACTACGACATGAGCGCGGTCGGGCGAGGGTTCGATATCAGCACTCGACATTCGCTACGGGAAGGAAAGACTGACCATATAATCCTCAGTACTCAAACCTACAAAAGTGTGATGGTCCCATCAATTTACATGCTCCTGCTACAAGGCTTTTTTGTTTATGCATACGTTACAAGCAGACGTGTCTGTGTACAGGTAAGAAAACACAAGCTCTGTAAATAAGCACACCATGAGACATTCCCAGACAGATATACGAGACACGACCAGGGAAGGTGAGGGGTGCAATGATGTAACTGAATAAACCCCCATAACCCGGGCTGGCCTGATGAACTGCAACCGACAATAGGTTTTCCTTCCTTCTTTCCTGGAGATGTTTAGAGGCCTGGCAGCTGATTGGCTTGATGAAAGTGGGTGAAAGGTCAGAGAAGATTAACCAAGATAGTGCTGTGTAGCTGGCTAACGAGGTTTTCACTTAAAACAACATGCTTCTGGAAGCGAATACATGTAATAAGGAAGCATCGCAGATTATTTCTTTTGTAATATTGTTTCATCACGAATTCTTTTTTCAGTTAAAGCAGTCTTATGACAGATTATTTTTCTTGTCGGCCCTGTCTCATTGCTGATTCTATTTAATTTCCACCTTGTCTCGTGACAGATTCTTTTAACTATTCCACACTCTCTCACCACAGATACTTTTTCTTTTCCACCCTGTCAAATCACAGATTTTATTTTATTTTCCACACTCTCATTTCACATATTTCTTTCTCTTTTCCACCCTGTCAAATCACATATTTCTTTTTTCTTTTTCATACATGCTCATCAGAATTTCTTTCTTTTCCAGCTTGTCTCAGTGCTGATTCTTTTTTCTTTGCCACCCTATCTGATCAAAGATTCTTTTTCTTTCCTACCCTGTTTCTATGCAATCTCTTTCTTTTCAACCTTGTTTCCATGCAGTATCTTTCTTTTCCCTTCTGTCTCGGCATAGATGCTTTCACTTTTTCACCCAGTTTCAACACTGGATAAGTTTTCTGTTAATGGGAATTACACGTATTGATAAACCATGTACTATACAATACAACTACAGCCGGTTGCAGTAGACTCTCAGCCGGATTGAAACCACACTCAGCCTGATTGAAAACATTTCCGCACGGCCGCATTTGTCATTATTACCGGGGATTTCCCAGATTATTAACAATTAGTGTCAGATTTTCCGGAACCGAAAGATAGTATTTTCACTGAGAGCTGGTTATGTAAATTGTGATCGCTCAAGTTCACGGTTCATGTCTGCCATGTGACAATGGCCAGGCCATTTAGTAGTAATATTACTAATAATAACTTGTGATGATCGGAAACCTATTGTCGTGACTACTCCGCGGCGGAGTTTTACCACTGTAATATCCATGAACTTTTTGAAAGTCTCAGGGGTTCCCTATTCGCTACTCCTGCTTGTACAGCTGCTAATAATATATTAAAATATCGATGAACTGTTTGATGGTCCCAGAGGTTTCCTATTCGCTACTTCTGCTTGATCCGCTGCTAACACTATATTAAAATATCGATGAACTGTTTGATGGTCCCAGGGGTTTCCTATTCGCTACTTCTGCTTGATCCGCTGCTAACACTATATTAAAATATCGATGCACTGTTTGATGGTCCCAGGGGTTTCCTATTCGCTACTTCTGCTTGATCCGCTGCTAACACTATATTAAAATATCGATGAACTGTTGATGGTCCCAGGGGTTTCCTATTCGCTACTTCTGCTTGATCCGCTGCTAACACTATATTAAAATATCGATGCACTGTTTGATGGTCCCAGGGGTTTCCTATTCGCTACTTCTGCTTGATCCGCTGCTAACACTATATTAAAATATCGATGCACTGTTTGATGGTCCCAGGGGTTTCCTATTCGCTACTTCTGCTTGATCCGCTGCTAACACTATATTAAAATATCGATGCACTGTTTGATGGTCCCAGGGGTTTTCCTATTCGCTACTTCTGCTTGATCCGCTGCTAACACTATATTAAAATATCGATGAACTGTTTGATGGTCCCAGGGGTTTCCTATTCGCTACTTCTGCTTGATCCGCTGCTAACACTATATTAAAATATCGATGAACTGTTTGATGGTCCCAGGGGTTTCCTATTCGCTACTTCTGCTTGATCCGCTGCTAACACTATATTAAAATATCGATGCACTGTTTGATGGTCCCAGGGGTTTCCTATTCGCTACTTCTGCTTGATCCGCTGCTAACACTATATTAAAATATCGATGCACTGTTTGATGGTCCCAGGGATTTCCTATTCGCTACTTCTGCTTGATCCGCTGCTAACACTATATTAAAATATCGATGAACTGTTTGATGGTCCCAGAGGTTTCCTATTCGCTACTTCTGCTTTTACAGCTGCTAACACCATATTCGAACATCGGTGAACTTTTTGATGGTCCCAGGGGTTTCCTATTCACTACTCCTGCTTTTACACCTGAGAATACAATATTAGAATATCGATGCACTGTTTGATGGTCCCAGGGGTTTCCTATTCGCTACTCCTATTTGTACACCTGAGAATACAATATTAGAATATCGATGAACTGTTTGATGGTCCCAGCGGTTTTCTATTCGCTACGCCCGACTGCAACGCGACTAATACTCGATATTAATATAATTCAGCTTACTGATGTCACTACTGATCGTGGTTAGAATTTCTCTGGGAGTCTCACGGGAGACTCCGTGGCGTAGTGGTCAAGCCGTCTGCCTCGAGCTCCGAAGGTTGTGGGTTCGATTCAGGGCCGTATCCTTCGGTTCACGAGTGCATGTTTTCGGAGGTTCTGAGATTCGTCGCTGAAGCTACGGAGTTCATGCTCTGTGCGACGCTTTCCGCGGTGCGGAAAGAGACTGAGCCATATCGGGAAAAACCCGGTGCAAGGAAGTCGACCCTGTCGACTTTAAAGCGAATTTTTAAGGTTATAATTTATTATCTAGTTTTTTATAAAGGACCGCCTTCTATGTACACGGGTATATCCAAAAGCGACACAGTTTTCTCTTAAATACCGCATAATGAGTTTTTCACCACAGTGAACGAACTCCGCAGCACTAGCGAGATTCCACATGTGTGTATACTGGAAACACAAACCATACACACATTCCGCTTTTCTAAATCATTGTATCGTTTTAACTATGCGTTCGGTCGGTTCTCTAATTGATTGTATTGTTTAACTGTGCTTGCACGGCCTTCCATCCCGTTTGCCCTTCACCAATTCCAGCTGCCGTGGGATTATTACAGCGTGCAACAGACACACGTGTGTGGCCCTGGTGAGAGAAGACAAGACGTCCGATCTGCTACCCGAGGATAAGGGGGTGAGATTTATACCGTCGTGTTTCCAGTTGTGAAAAATCCATGGAGTCCAGCCGCTAATCAAATCATGTATGCTTGAGTTGTGTTCTTGTTGCTGTAACGGTTACAACGTTACGCTGACAATGACATAATCGTGGTAGGACGACTGTTAGATATCAGCTCTCGACGTTCCCTACTAGAAGGAAAAAATTGGCCACCTTGCCTCCGTAAACGAACACCTACAAAAATATGATGATCATAACACGTGACATATCCACAACAGGCTTCTGCTAAGAGAGTTGTTTTATGCATGCGTTACACGCAGACGTGTCTGTGTTAGGTAAGAAAACACAAGTTCTGTAAATAAGCACATCATTAGACATTCCCAGACAGATATACGAGACAGGGCTAGGGAAGGTGAGGGGTGCAATGATGTAACTGAATAAACCCCCATAACCCGAGCTGGCCTGATGAACTACACACGATCATTGGTTTTCTTTCCTTCTTTCCTGGAGATGTTTCAGGCCTGGCATCTGATTGGCTTAATGAAAGTGGGTGAAAGGTCAGAAAAGATCAACAAGATGGTGCTGCATAGCTGGCTAACTAAGTTTTTATTTAAAGCATCATGCTTCTGGAAACGAGTACACATGCTTCGCAAATACCTTTTCTGTTTTATCATGTTTCATCGATAATTCTTTTTATTTTTATGCAGTCTCATTACAGATCCACCCCCCCCCCCCCCTCTCCACGCAGCATCATAGCAGGTTCTGTTTCATTTCCCAAGCTATTTCATAACAGATTCTTGCCTTTTTTTTCACGCTATCTCATAACAGATTCTGGTTCTTTTCCCCATGATATCTCATAACCTATTCTGTTTCATTTTCCACCCATTCTCAGCATACAGATTCTGTTTCTTCTCCATTCTGTTTCATCACGGTTCCTCTTTCTTTTAAAACCTCTCATCACAGATTTATTTTTTTTAAAGCAGTGTTATCACTAATTCTGTTTCGTCTCAGCATACATTCCTCCTCCCCCCCCCCCCCCCCCCCCCATCTTATTTCATCGCAGATTTGTTTTCTTGTAAACCCAGTCTCATGAAGGGTTGTTTTTTTCTTTTCCACCTTGTTTTGAAACATATTATTGTTCTTTCCCACCTTGACTTGTGACCTATTCTTCTTCTTTCCTTGCCTTGTGACATATTCTTTTTGCTTTTCGAGCTTGTCTTGTGAGATATTCTTTTTTTTTCTTTTTCACTTCGCCTTGTCACAGATTATTTTCCTTTTTCACCTTGTTTTGTGACACATTCTGTTTCTTTACCATCTTTTCTTGTGACATATTCATGTTCTTTACCATCTTGTCTTGTGACATATTCTCTTTTTTCCACCTTGTCTTGTGACATATTCTTTTCCTTTTCCACCTGTCTTGTGACATACTCTTTTCTTTTTCGACTTTGTTTTGTGACATATTCCCTTTCGTTACCATCTTGTCTGGTGACATATTCATTTTCTTTACCATCTTATCTTGTGACATATTCATTTTCTTTACCATCTTGTATTGTGGCACATTTTTTTTCTTTACCATCTTGTCTTGTGACATATTCTCTTTTTACCACCTTGTCTTGTGGCATATTCTTTCCCTTTTCCACCTTGTTTTGTGACATATTCTTTATCTTTACCATCTTGTCTTGTGACATATTCTTTATCTTTACCATCTTCTCTTGTGACATATTCTTTATCTTTACCATCTTGTCTTGTGACATATTCTTTGTCTTTACTATCTTGTCTTGTGATATATTCTTTGTTTTTACCATCTTGTCTTGTGACATATTATTTTTCTGTACCATCTTGTCTTATGACACATTCTATTTCTTTTCCACCTTGTCGTGTGACAGATTCTTTTTCTTTTTTACCTTGACATGTGATAGATTCTGTTTCCTTTCTACCCTGTCTTGTGACATATATTTTTAATTTTCCATCTTATCTTGTGACATATTCTTTTTCTTTTCCAGATTGTCTTGTGACATATTCTTTTTTTTTTCAGATTGTCTTGTGACATATTCTTTTTCTTTTCCACCTTACTTGTGATAGATTCTCTGTTTCTTTTCATCGCGGATTTTTTTTTAAGTAAACATAGTCTCATCACGGATTCTGCTTTAAATGTCAACTCAATCACATATCAGATAGTTCCGGGGTTTCCCAGTCACTATTCCTGTCTGTGACGGTGCTTATACAGAGTAGTTAGATGGCCTCTAGGACTTTTCTCTACTATATTCTTTATATTCGGTTTTTGACCACGTTATGAGAAGACAAAAACTGGAACATGTTGTGACAATCGTACAGATTTGCGGAAAGAGAGATAGAGGAAGACAACGTGAGAAGATTCTTGACAGTCTTGTGTCATGGCACGGAATGGAGCCAACACATGAAGTGATCCATGACATCGGAGATCGTAATTTGTGGAGAGCCATGATCGCCCACGCCAGCCGGCAAGACACTGTATGATGATGATGATTCTATATATTGCTAACACTATATGTTTTAAGTGTTGCATATCCCTTATAGGATGTTGCAGTCAACACCAGCATTTTCAGCGGCTGTTGGTGTACTAGGCAAGTTTTACGTTCAATAGTTTGCCATTGCTTTCTGAACGACCAGCTCACATACCCCCGTAAGTTACCAGCGCGGCGTGATCCAATGCTGTATTATAACATAATAAATTGTTGATGGCCCCAGAGGTTACTAGCCGTTGTTACTGTTTATAAAGCTAATAAACCATAATAAGATCATTCCAATTATTGATGGCATTAGCCATTTCCCACTCATCAATCGTCTACTCACACACTCACAGCCATGTGCACACACACACACACACACACACACACACACACACACACACACACACACACACACACACACACACACACACATGCACAGACGCAACCACAAACACACATCACAGACACAGAAACACACACATATAGACACATCCACCATTATTCAAAATTACCCCCACACACACACACACACACACATGCACAGACGCAACCACAAACACACATCACAGACACAGAAACACACACATATAAACACATCCACCATTATTCAAATTACCCCCCCCCCCCCCTTTTCCCCTCGCTATTCATAAACGCAAACGCACACTCACAAAAACCCTGCACCCTCACCAATCCATAACACCCCCTCCTCATTGCTGTTTCCAATAGTCTCTGATAACATCAATTCACTGGTTGATGAACCCCCTGGGATTTCACATTCACCACTGCCACACACGCTGACACACACACACACGATCACACACACAAACACACACACACACAATCGCACCTACCTGCCATGTAGCGAGTCAGAATGAATGACGTAATGAATAAGTCACAAAGAATCTGAGAAGTAATCTCGAATCAACAGATAGAAAAAGTCGCTAAGTGACGTGAGAAGATAGAAAACGTCACATGGGTTAGTTTAGCAACAAGTGAGTAGAGCTTGGGCTGGCGGCACGGAAGGCGGCATGAGTCTATTAAAGGAGAGAAGATTGTCAACAAACCTTCAGGAGATGGCAGTGGTAGCTAGGAACTACTTGGTAGAAGAGCTAGATCATTAAAGCATTACTCCTTTTAGTCAGGACAAACGGCTGGCCATGAATCTATAAACTAGGACTCGTCGAGAATGGCCAAGGTGACAGAACGGTCAACCGATAGGAGGCATTAGAATCGACGCTAGGCGGTGAGGCATTGTCTTAGGATTTGAATAGTTAGGTTCAGCTGTGTGATTATGTTTATTGCTACGGTACCGGCCCTCCCAGCTGTACGGGAACGGTATTCTGACTATTATTATTATTAGTATTATGATTCATATTTATCACAAGCTGTTCACCGGAAATAAATATTGACGTAAGAGACATCTCAGCCGGCTTCTAGTCCTCTATGATTTTTGGCAAGTTGCTTCTGGATTCTGTTCATTTGGTTCTACCTTGACAACGAGTTTGTAGATGTTTATTATTCTATGTAATTCACCATTTGGCACTACCCAAGAACCCACCCGCACATCTTCCTTTAATCAGGTACACATTCACTCACAAGCACATGCACACACCCACGCAAACATGAAACCTACAAACACACATTCACATATATACACCCACTAACCCACTAGCACTCACAGAAAAACCCCACACATCCGACCATTTGTATGCGCTAGTCTATGATAATATCAACTGAGTCTGGAGTTCCATAGGTTTACACGGACAAATCTGGCATCCCTGAACAATAATATTCACTGGCATACATCTATCTATAAACTCGCAGCTGGCTGCTTTATTATGTCTTTCTTTCATTACCTCAACGGACACTTCATCCACACAAAAATGAAAAAGTAGTATTTCTTCTTATAATTATGATTGACGTATGGGACAATAATCAGGTAATGCTGGACAATAATCAGGTAATGCAGGATGTCAGTTTTCTTTATTTTAAAAAAAAATGTATACATAATCGCGTAGAATGTTTCATATTGTCTTGCGCGATAACATTATCGAAATGTTTTATTTTTTCCCACTCACTCGCTTTGAACTCAAACACGTGCTACTATAGGGTGTATTTTCAATGACGGTGCAGTGTTTGAAAATATTGCCGGTCCAAGTTTTGTATTTACCCTATGTAAAGTTAATGCAACATAATAGGTAAATACAAAACTTAGACCGGCAATATTTTCAAACACTGCACAGTCATTAAAAATACACCCTGTACTTTTTATTACACTGGATTGACTTGTGCGTGTTGATTAGCGTTCCCTATTATCAGTGCCCCTCGCCATCAGGCGAACCCACTCCGACTTCTGAAGTACTTGTAATTTACGTCTCCAAATCAAAGACGAGAAGTCAACATTTCAGTGCAACTGACCAGTGTAGGGATTGAACCCATTACCTCTACATCAGCACAATAGATGTTTAAGAGTCAGCGCTTTTATCCATTCAGCCATGGTGACCTCCATCGAAACGATAAGAAAATGTTCATTATAATGCCTCTGTGGCTTAGGGACAGTAACAGCAATTTCACAATCCCGCATACTAGGATTCGAAGACAGCCGGAAGCAGATCGCCCTGCGTTGATTTTCACAATAGTATGGGCAATCGTCACCCAGATAATAAAATTAAGTTGCCTGTCCTTCACAGGACGTAGCAGTCAACCCCAGCATTTTCGTTGTTCGTGATTCCTGGGCAAATTTTACTTTCAGTAGTTTGCCATTGCTTTCTGAACGACCGGTTCCTATACCTTTTTCGATAAAAACCAGCACCGCTGTGTTTCGAACCCGGGTATACGGGCTCACAAACTGCGTTCGCGAGCACTTAGCCACAGAGAGTCATCCAGAAAGTAATGGTAAACAATTGAACGTAAAATGCATTGTAATTCAAACCAAAAAAAGCAGGCAAAAAGACCGGGGTGACTACGACGTTAAGGTAATGGGGTGAATTGAAAGGCATAAGGTGTAATCTAACACGCTGTTAATCTTGAGTAAATTGAATGTAGAAAGCAGAACGGAATACGAGTGTCCCCTGGCTGGTTGCCGATTATGAAGAATGGAAAATCTTGATAACAAACCCTTGATTATCTGGTTAGAAAAGTCGCGGCAGGTGTGGGGAAGTGACATGTGTGTTGAAGATGTGATGAAGTCGTGGGTGTGGGGAAAATGTGAGCAAGTGGCAGGTGTGGGGAAAGTGTGAGGAAGTGGCAGATGTGGGGAAAGTTTAAGGAAGTGGCAGGTGTGGAGAAAGTATGAGGAAGTGGCAGGTGTGGAGAAAGTGTGAGAAAGTGGCAGGTGTGGGGAAAGTGTGAGGAAGTGGCAGGTGTGAAGAAAGTGTGAGAAAGTGGCAGGTGTGGGGAAAGTGTGAGGAAGTGGCAGGTGTGGAGAAAATGTGAGGAAGTGGCGGGTGTGGAGAAAGTGTGAGGAAGTGGCAGGTGTGGAGAAAGTGTGAGGAAGTAGCAGGTGTGGAGAAAGTGTAAGGAAGTGGCAGGTGTGGAGAAAGTGTGAGGAAGTAACAGGTATGGAGAAAGTGTAAGGAAGTGGCAGTTGTGGGGAAAGTGTGAGGAAGTGACAGGTGTGGGGAAAGTGTGAGAAAGTGGCAGGTGTGGGGAAAGTGTAAGGAAGTGGTGGGTGTGGGGAAGATATGAGGCAGAGGCAGTTGTGGGGAATGTGTGAGGAAGTGACAGGTGTGGAGAAAGTGTGAGGAAGTGGTGGGTGTGGAGAAAGTGTGAGGAAGTGGTGAGTGTGGGGAAAGTGTAAGGAAGTGGCAGGTGTGGAGAAAGTGTAAGGAAGTGGTGGGTGTGGAGAAAGTGTGAGGAGGTGGTGGGTGTGGAGAAAGTGTGAAGAAGTGACAGATGTGAGGAAGATGTGAGGAAGTGTGAGGGTGTGGAGAAAGTGTGAGGTAGTGACAGGTGTGAGGAAGATGTGAGGAAGTGGCGGGTGTGGAGAAAGTGTGAGGAAGTGGCAGTCATGGGGAAGATGTTGCGGAAGTGGCGGTGTGGAGAAAGTGTGAGGAAGTGAAAGGTGTGAGACGATGTGAGGAAATGGTAGATGTGGAGAAAGTGTGAGCAAGTTGCAGGTGTGGGGAAGATGTGAGGAATTGGCGGGTGTGGAGAAAGTGTGAGGAAGTGGCAAGTATGGGGAAGATATGAGGCGGTGGCAGTTGTGGGGAAAGTCGGAGCAAGTGGCAGGTGTGGGGAAGGTGCGGGAAAGGTGTGAGGAAGTCACTGAGGAGGTAAAACCCAAGAGATGGGCATCGAGACAATTAAAGCCTCTCCTACAATGCCACTAACATGAACTATACTGACAACTGTCTTTCCTATAGATCTGTCAGAGACATTCAGAAAAATGTTTTCTCACTCGACCACTCTCATTCCGTTGAAACACACACAGACTATGCAGGAATCATATAAGTGTTTTCGCATGTGACCATTCTCCTTCTGTTAAAAACACAAACCATGCAGGAATCATACAAGTGTTTTCTCACTCGACCATTTTCCTTCTGTTAAGACACACAGACTATGCAGGAATCATATGTGTTTTCTCATTCGACCACTCTCATTCTGTTGAAACACACAGACTATGCAGGGTTCATAAACGATTTTCTCACTCGACCATTCTCGTTTTGCTGAAACACATACAGACCATGCAGTAATGACCTTAGTTGTTAATTTTCCTACCTTTAGTCCTTCAGGTCCTGGAATACCAGGCAAGCCAACAGGTCCTGGTGATCCCTGAGAAATACAATAATCAAACCTAAAAAGTTCAGCATATAAACAAAATATTATGGCAAAGGACCCTTGTCCAAGTCTTTAGGAGACCTTGGTATATGGTGCTATCAGGTCCTCGTTCTACACTCGAAAAAGAGAGGGGGAGAAGGAAGAGGGGGAAGAAGGAGAAGAAGAAGAAGAAGAAGAAGAAGAAGAAGAAGAAGAAGAAGAAGAAGAAGAAGAAGAAGAAGAAGAAGAAGAAGAAGAAGAAGAAGAAGAGGAAGAAGAAACAACAACAACAACAACAACATCCTTTAACAATCCACTATCCACAATCCACTTGGAAATCGACAAGAGTTGTCTTGTATGATGCTACCCAAACAAGATTTCCAAATTACGAAACCTGTCTCCTAAACAAAGACAACTGAAATAGGATTTTGAAATCTGATACAGGGCTCTTCGTCGGTGCTAATGATTTAGTGCACGGTGTAGAATTTCTCTGAATCTTACCTATGCGACGAGATTGGAGCATTTATGACGGTATGGGCTAGCAATGAAGGAAATCCTTGACCAACACAAGAGGACCAAGACTATAACTGGACATCATTTCATGATCTTTACAGGACGTTCCTATCAACACCAGTATTTATTGGCTGTTTTTCATGTACTAGGCAATGTTACCCCTGGTAGTATAAACGCAATAAACGCAAAGCGATTGGTTTTTACATCGTCTTCAGGTCTTTTTGAAGTCTCGATCCGCTGTATCTAGGAATTGTGAAACTGCCTTCATTAACCCCTAAGACACAGATCAAACAAGAGAAAATCTCATCTCATCTCATCATATCCCTCTTGTACCTTGCGGTGTCAAGGGGAAGCATAAACAGCGGGAGAGTGCCCGTTTATGGGTTTCATGTATCGAGATTTCCATGGACTCTGCTATTCCCTCTGTCTATTGCTGGCCTTTTCTTCTGCTTTCATTTGGCCTGTACATCATTGCTTGTTGTGGTATACTGTCAGTTGGTAATCTAATTACATTGCCAAACCATTTAACTTGCTGCCTTCTTATAAAATCTAGCGCTGATATAACCCCAATTATAGTCCTAATTTCTTCATTTCTGATTTTCTCTTTTCTTGATACATTGAGTATATTCTGAGAAATCTCAAATCTGTTGTGATTTTTCTTTTCTCTTTTTTCTGTTATTGTCCAGGTTTGGAAACGAGCAAAATGTATTATTAATTCTATTACACTATGGCTTCAGAATGTTCCCAAACGTTGTCTTTTGTGGCCAGTGAATGTGTCAGATATTTGCTTGGTAAAGTGCATGGTTCAACTATATGTACAGGTAGGCCAACGCCCCTTCCGTGCAAGAGATATTTCTAAACACTATAAAACGGCAAGAGGCTGTCAGAAATGGAGATAACTGTTGGGAATTCCCCGACATTATTTTTAACGTATGGTCATGATGTGACGTCATCATCATAAATTATAGTAAGCTGTACTACTGTATATATACGGTATATTACTGTATAATGTCGTCTTGGAAATATATTCACGGGTATTGCTCGCCGCGTATGGAAGTGGATGGCAAGTCTATAGCTCAGTATACATTACTTCTTTGGTTACTTCTGAAGTAGATGACAAGTCTATAGTCCAGTGCAAACAATTTCTTTGGTTTCTTCTAACGTAGATGACAAGTATATAGCCCAGTGCACACCATTTCTTTGGTTTCTTCTGAAGTAGATGACAATCTATAGCCCAGTGCACACCATTTTTTTTTTTTGGTTTATTCTTCTGAAGATGACAAGTCTATAACCCAGTGCATACAATTTCTTTATTTTCTTCTGAGGTAGATGACAAGTCTATAGCCCAGTGCACACCATTATTTTGGTTTCTTCTGAAGCAGATGACAAGTCTATAGCCCAAATGCATACCATTTCTTAATTTGTTTCGTAACCTGTGATATCTTCTCCTTAATTCCGTGACTATTATCCCTGATATACCGTAATGTATTATCCCTGATACTGTGAACATTATCCCCGATGCACCGTGACCATTATCCCCAATATATCGTGATGTCTTCTCCCTAATACAGTGACCGTTATCCCGATATATCACGATGTCTTGTCACTGATATCATGACCAGTATCCTCGATATACCGTGATATCTTCTTCATGATATCGTGACCATTATCCTTGATATACTGTGATGTCTTCTCCCTGACATCGTGACCATTATCCATTATAAACTATGTCATTCATGTACGCGTATCTACATTGTTTGATTTATAAGAATACGATGCACAATGATGTATTGTTGGTATTGATATCACTTCATCATCACCATCATCATCAATATCGTCATCATTATCATCATCACCATCCTTATCATCACCATGTTCTCTATTAGTATTACCATATCACATCATCACCACCAAGTGATATCTCCAGGGTAAAAGTTTGGTGGTTTTCAGTCTCTAGCAGTTTGTGTATTGTGCCTACTTTCTGCTTGGCAACATCATGACTATACCGTGTTTTATCCGTCCATTTATAGCTTTTTGTTTTGGTACATATATTCACTTTCTGTCTGTCTGTCTGTCTGTCTGTCTGTCTGTCTGTCTGTCTGTCTCTCTCTCTCACGCTCTCTGTCTGTCTCTCTATCTCTCTCACTATCTCACTATCTCATTATCTCTGTATCTCTGCCCATCTCTCTGTGTCTCTCTGTCTTTATCTCTCGCTGTTTCGCTCTCTGTCTCTCTGGTTAGCTCACTCTCTGACTCTCTGTCTCTGTCTCTCAGTCTCTGTCTCTCTGTCTCTTTCTGTCTCTCTGTATATGTCTCTCTGTGTCACTCTGTCTGTATTTCTCTGTGTCTCTCTGTCTCTCTCACTCTCTATCAATCTGTCTCTCTTCCTCTCCCTCACTCTCTCTGTGTCTCTGTTTCGCTCACTCTCTCTCTCTCTGTCTCAGTCTCTCTGCCTCTTTCTGTTTCTCTGTCTCTGTCTCTCTGTCTAACTCTCTCTGTCTTTCTCTGTGTCTCTCTGTCTCTCTCACTCTCTATCAATCTCTGTCTCTCTTCCTCTCCCTCACTCTCTCTGTCTTTCTCTGTGTCTCTCTGTCTCTCTCTCACTCTCTATCAATCTCTGTCTCTCTTCCTCTCCCTCACTCTCTCTGTCTTTCCCTGTCTCTCTCTGTTTCTCTCTCACTCTCTATCAATCTCTGTCTCTCTTCCTCTCCCTCACTCTCTCTGTCTTTCTCTGTGTCTCTCTGTCTCTCTCTCACTCTCTATCACTCTCTATCAATCTCTGTCTCTCTTCCTCTCCCTCACTCTCTCTGTCTTTCTCTGTCTCTCTCTGTTTCTCTCTCACTCTCTATTAATCTCTGTCTCTCTTCATCTCCCTCACTCTCGCTCTGTTTTTCTCTGTGTCTCTCTGTCTCTCTCTCTCTTTCTATCAATCTCTGTCTCTCTTCCTCTCCCTCACTCTCTCTGTGTCTCTGTTTCGCTCACTCTCTTTCTGTCTCAGTCTCTCTGCCTCTTTCTGTCTCTCTGTCTCTGTCTCACTGTCTAATTCTCTCTGTCTCTCTCTCTCACTCTCTATCAATCTCTGTCTCTCTTCCTCTCCCTCACTCTTTCTATCTTTCTCTGTGTCTCTCTGGCTCTCTCTCACTCTCTATCAATCTCTGTCTCTCTTCCACTCTCTCACTCTCTCTATGTCTCTCTCTCTCTGTGTCTCTATCAATTTATCTCCCTCTGTCTCACTCTCTCACTCACTCTCACACTCTGTCACTCTGTCTCTCAACCCCCCCCCCTCCCCTCTCTCTATCTCTCTCTCTATCTCTCTATCTCTCTCTCTATCTCTCTATCTCTCTCTCTCTCTTGTACCTCATTCATAAGTAAACAACAACAAACCTCTGGTCCCACAGTTCCACGAATTCCTGGATCACCAATGCTGCCTTTCGGACCCTAATAAATGATATTAAACAAACAAAAGATCATTACAAACTATTTATATTTTCTCCTAAACAATCAAACATCTCTAACCAAATCGTTTCACTCACCTTTTATCATCATGTGCCACTCCGATAATCGCATGTGATCATATGCAATCAACACAATCTCAGATCACATCTGTGTTTTTGTCCAGATGATGCACTATGGCCATGCTATCTAGGTATGCGTCTTTGCTCAAAGTATTAACCTTGAGATAGCAGCTGCAAGGGAGGCCTGAGCTGAGTTTTCCCATGGTTAATTTGAATAATGAAGACGCAAATCGTAGTTTGAAAAATTTTATTGCCTGGCATATTTTGCTGCATCTCATTAAGTGCATACTACAAAATTTGTGTGTAAACTTAACATTGGGGGGAGGGGGAGGGAGGGGGCTGTTTGTGACTTTTTGGCAAGTTTGCGCTCAGTAGCTTGCCATTGCTTTCTGGAAAAACCGGAATTCCTACCTTTGTATAGAAACAAACGCAAGGCAGTCTGCTTCCAAATCGCCCTCAGCTCTGTTTCAAACGCGGTATGCGGACCCTGTCGCCATTGCGCCCGCAACAATATGATAGTCACTTTAAAATTGCCATTGTAGGCAGTGTAAATTAACGTGGTAAACGGTGTAAATTAACGTGGTAAACAGCGTAAATTAAGGTAATAAACAGTGTAAATTAAGGTGGTAAACATTGTAAATTAACGTGGTAAACCGTGTAAATTAATGTGGTAAACAGTGAACAATAACACGGTAAACAGTGAAAAATAACATGGTAAACAGTGCAAATTAACTTGGCAAACAGTGCAAATTAACGTTGTAAACAGTGCAAATTAAAGTTGTAAAGTGTAAATTAACGTGGTAAACAGTTAAAATTAACATGATAAACAGTGTAAATTAATGTGGTAAACATTTAAAATTAACGTCAGCATAGTAAATTAACGTGGTAAACAGTGTAAACTAACGTGGTAAACAGTGTACATTAGCGTAGCAAATAGTGTAAATTAACGTGGCAAACAATGTATATTAATATGGTAGACATTGTAAAATAACGTGGTAAACAGAGTAAATTAGCGTGATAAGCAGTGTAAATTAATGTGACAAACAATATAATTTAATGTGGGAAACATTGTAAATTAATGTGGTAAAAAGTGTAAATTAATGGGGTAAACAGTGTACATTAGTGTGGTAAAGAGTGTAAATTAGTGTGGAAATATGAACATTGCCTATTTCAACTTGAATAATTCATCGATTTACTTTATGTTTTATTATTTCTGCAATATGCAACTGATGAGGTACAGCAACTAATACCAGGCAATAAATTATGCAACATATTTTTTGTGCCTTCATTATACACATTTATCTTCGAGTCTTCTTCTTGCTATTTTCCCGTCAAATTTATAAATCCTTACTAACGTTTCAAGTTTCTTTCTTTTCGTAAAGTGCCCAACATTCTTGATCATCTAGATATAATTTCTCGAATCAATTGACGATTTTCATCTATTTCTTTAAGAAATGTGTCATTTATGCCTGTGTTTTTTTATGGTATTCATTGCATTTCCCCACATAAAATACAAGTATTGTCGCTATCAGACCTTTCTCAATTTGTTTTTACGAGGGCACACATTTATCCAGCGGTAGGGTTGTAGGTAATACCTGCCTTCTGTTAGCGCCGAATGTTGGGCGGCGCTCTCCAAACCCAACAATCCACTTTGTACCAACGGCTTCGGACGAAGAAGCGCAATTGAGAGGGTACAAGCCTTACCTAGTTTGAAGAAATGCAACCTAAATTCTAAGTGTCATTTTAGGGCAGACCAGGCCCCAAGGATTGATCGGCAACTGCTCTAGGACAGAAGCTCCGGTAAGCGGGCAGTTAAAACATTGCTTTGCAGATCCGGCAGCTTCAACAGCTTGTCTTGTTCCAGACGTACTGGTGTTATCTTTCCACTTAAGTAAACTAGGCAGGCCGGAGAAAGATCATATCGCATGAGCAACACACGGTCTCTAAATTCAGCCCAGGCTTTGTACGATTGAGAGGTATAACTTCATTTTATAAACTATGATCTATCAAGACGACATTGTGCCAATCAAAGGTTCTATCTTGAAAGTTATAACTCTTATTCTTCTGTCTATTATATTGACGTGAAAATACTGAGGACAAAATATATACCAAATTGAATGTGTAAAAACCAGCATACAGATTGCAAATACCACCTTGCCAGTGAAGGTAAACAAAAAAAAAACAGTTATGGATAATAGATGATATCTTGAGCAAAATGACCAAAGAAAGAAAACAAAGAACACTCCAGAATATATATTAATAGACAGAGAAATACGCAACGTTTGCGGAGTTGCCTAAGAAGAATGGTTGCAGCAAAAACATCAAAGGAATAGTGCATCTAGAAATAAAACACATCTCCAAAGAACTGCATGGAAATATAAAAAGATTTACAAAGAAAAAAAAATAATATAACAGGAAATGTTCTATCAGAGGAAAAAAATGGAGACATTATAATTAATAATACCGACATAATAAAAAGATGGACACAATACACAGAAGATTTATTCTGGGACAAAAGGGGCAATAAACCAACATTGTATAATACTCAAGATTGACCAAAGATAATGAAGGCTGAAGTAGAGAAGGTTATTAAAAGATCAAAAAAGGGAAGGTTGCAGATCCTGACAAGATAACAACATCGATTATTGTCACATGCCTGTGTTCAGTGGCATTAAGGTGAGTGGCCGTACAAGATAAACAGTTCACGAGATAAAATGGGGCGGATGGTGGGTCCCCCAGAGGGCGTAAATGAGAGGACAGTAATTGAAGGGGGAGCTGAGAAGAGGTCAGCTGGTGAGGCAGACAGTTGGAGCAGTGAGGTTGTGTGGTGTGTGTGAGGCAATGTGGGGCAT
The DNA here is from genome assembly GCA_014155875.1 of Cepaea nemoralis. Classification (NCBI taxonomy): domain Eukaryota; kingdom Metazoa; phylum Mollusca; class Gastropoda; order Stylommatophora; family Helicidae; genus Cepaea; species Cepaea nemoralis. The sequence goes on along the minus strand of JACEFZ010017030.1, from coordinate 17,350 downwards.
AGAATTGTTTAAAAAGACAGGGACAAAGATTGACGGGCAGTTGAGGTTTGGACTCCGAGCTGAGAGGGAGTGGAGTGTAGACCAGACCAGGAGAAGGTCGTGGTCTGATAAAGTGAAGAATTGTGACGGAGTTTGGAAGATAACTCCGCACTGTGGGTTCCAGGGATAGTGAGTGGAATTCGAGACCCATAGTGGGTTACTTTGAGTCGGGCCTAGAGAGAGGCTAGTATACCTGTCGTGTGGGACGATATTTTAGTAGCCTTGAGAGGCAGTGTTATTCGACGTGTTCCATTGGGATGGAGATATATTCTTAGAGAATTATTGTTCCTGGATTTATATGTTACATGTGTCTGTGTTAATTCAGAATTAAAGGAATATTATGTGCGCAAATTAACGCTTGTTCACTGACTGGTGTTTGGTGGTGATGCATCTTGATTAATCTGTTGTTCAACATCACATTGTTACAAGGACATACCCTAGACATAACCATAGCCACTCTATCTGTCACTTAGTCAACATTCACTTTGTGACAGAGAAGATTTCTGGGAGGCTTCGTCGATTAGAGAGAACACTAACATCAGAGACATTAGTCGGATGCCCAATTACAACAACAATAATGAGAGCTCTCCTGTCAAGAATAAACACCATTTTCAGTAGACAACGCATGTCAAAAGTGTCGGAGAATTAATACAGAGTCCACGAGAAACCAGGTAAAAATATCATTTCTCACTCGGAGTGGGGAGAGGAGACGGGGAAAGTGTGTCCACGATATAAACACTGGGGTTTCTCCTGTCCGGGAATTGGCTAGCAGAGAGTTCACGAAAGGCCACCACAGGTAAAACCATTGCCCACCCTGAGAGGGAGAGGGGACAGCGGGGTTTATTCACAGTACACAGACAAGGTTCGCGCTGCTGAGAGAGTCGTCTGGCGGACAGCAGGCGAAAAAGTCGGCGCTGTTTAGAACAGGGTGTTCACGAAAAATAGACAGGCGCCAAAGGTGAAGGTCAGGTGAACTTGTGCACAGCGGGTGTGTGTGTTTACGGCGTCTTCAGAGTTCGGTGCAGATAATAAGATGGAAAGGGACGCCAGGGGAGTTACGAGGGTAATTCATGGTTAAAAACTCGCCAGGAGGAGGGGAGTTATAGGAGGAAAGTGTGGGGAACACACAAAGGTGACAATCGTTGCTCCACAGAAAAGGAAAAGTTTCTACACGGAGTATTGCGATAAAGAGAAACAGAGATGACCTTGTGAGTCAAGGCCGAGAACCAGGGAATTTGACGGAAAAATTTCCACGGAGAATAACACGTTGGGTTTCTACTGAAACTACGATTCACGTTTAACGTCTTTGTGTGTGTGTGTCATCATCGGCAAACAAACCACAACAGTCATTCAGGTGCCGTCTTCGCAAATATGAGCGCATTTTTTCACCAAAAAAGACTTGCGAAGCGGATTTAAAGCGCGTGATCATTTTCTGCTATTCGTTGGTTTAACCGGGTCAGCAACAGTGAAACCATACCATCACTTCAAAGCGACAGTGACTACGCAGATAAACATTCATTGATTTTAAAGGTATTTTCGGCTCCCCAAAACGCAACGAAAACCCAATATTTCTGGCAAAACAAGAGCGTTCACATACATTATACAATCACAGGCCATCCCTACAGGGAGGGTTACAAAAACATTACGGACTGTGAAGATACAAGGCGTTGGGATAATTATCATCATCTTCAACTTTTACGACAGTCGAAAATCGTGTCACCACGTCAACAAAAAGTGACAACGCATCAGAACTTTAATTCATTGTGGGAAGCTAACGTCGTAATCTTTTCAAAACAGTAACCGACAAACATTTCCAGGCGATTTTCGGAGACTATTGAAAACAAATTAAGGACTTTTTTAAGATTCTACCATCGCATTGGTGTCGGCAACCCTTGTTTGCTTCTGTTGTTCTCATCGTCCTAAGTATTGTTGTTGTTGTGCGTTACGTAAATATTTGTATGTGGTCCAGTGGTCGTAATAAGTAGGATATTTTTGCTTTATTTCTCGAAATGCGGGAGACAGAGCAAAGGTGAAGTTTCTAGGTGCACATTGTATTGGTTGAGAGACAGCTGACGAGTCAGTTTGTTTTGTGCTGTGGCATTGGGTCGTCTCGACATTATACATGGTGTCCAAGTGTCTACGTCAGATCTATGTACATTATTCATTTTATATTTGTTCTTTTTACTGTTTTCTCTTTACTGTTACATATAATATTTGAGTTCTTTGGATATATGGTATTGTTGTAATGCTTATGTTAATACATCTTCTATCTAGATGGTATTTGTCAGTTTATATTATGCGCACGGTATGGTCTTTCATGGGCATGTTTATGTCAGTGGTTTTTATTTCTATGTAATCATCCGTCTGCGTTTCACCGGCCTATGCGTCTAGCGTTTAATAGTTCGCAGTTAGTGTGTATCATCCATTTGTGTATGTATATGTATGTTTACAACTATTTCCAGGAATTGTTCTACAGTTATTTGATATATATATATATATATATATATATATATATATATATATATATATATATATATATATATATATATATATATATATATATATATATAGGAGGGAGTATAGTTATATTCCCCCCTCACTACCTAGTGCTTAAAGAGTGACTGGGTGAGTACAGAGTGATATTGGAGCACTACGGATTTACGTACACAGGGAGTGCGGGTGTACTTAGGGAAGTGACACAAAGAATAACAGCAGAGCCTGTACATTTATAGTTGGCTGATTCACAGCAACGTGTCCACAAGTACAAGATGCCTACTTTAATGGATTATATTGAAGCAGGTGAAAGAATAGGCCTGAAAGGTAAAGAGTTACAGGAGTATGCAGAAGCGAAAGAACAAAAGCAGATGGAAAGAGAGGAGAGGCATAATGAACGCGAGGCAAAACGTCTACAGGAAGTAAAGTTAGCTGAAATGGAAAACAAGCGTCTACAGGAAGAGACACAAGTAAAACTAGCCGAAATAGAAAACAAGCGTCTACAGGAAGAGAGAGAGACACAAATGGAACTTGAAAAGTTAAAACACACAAATGCGGTGGAAATTGAGAAAGAGAAGATTAAGATGGAAGCTGAAATTGCTCTCAGAAAACTAGAACTATCTTCGAAGGGTCAAAGTGAGGAAAGCAGAAAACCTTCGCAGTCGTCACAGAGATTAAAACTGCCATACTTTACGGACCGAGACAACCTTGAATCTTATTTGGACAGATTTCAAGCAAGTGCGAAAACTTTAGGCATCCCAGAAAACGAGTATGCGATACGACTTGGCGAATTTCTTACGGGCAAGGCACTAGACACCATGTTCAATTTACCTGTAGAAGAAAGAAACAACTACACTATCTTACGTCAACGTTTGCTGACAAAGTTCCAACTAACTGAACATGGATATAGAAAAAAGTTTAGACAGTTAGTGCCAGAGACAAATCAAGATTTCACAGATTTTGTTAACACTGTAAAGAATACATTTAACAAATGGATGGAGCTTGCAGAAGTAGGGAAAGATTTTAATAAATTAGTAGATCTAATGTTAAGAGACAAGGTAGTATCTGCATGCAATTCTAATTTAGTGGCGTTCTTTGAGGAACGGAAGCCAAAGGACATAGACACAATGTCACAGTTAGGGCAAAACTATATGACTGCACATCCTAACAGTTCTATTGGGAAACTAATGAGTGAGGAAATAGTCTGTGCAGCGTACACTAAACAGGACCAGAATCCAGTCATTAGACCAAGGGCGAAAAGTGTGGAGTCAGCACAGAAAGGTGAGCAACAAGAACTTCAAGATAATGGTTTCCGAGGAAACAATGTTGGTAGAGTAGGACGGTACCCATATAGAAGAGGGAACTTCCAGAGACGTCCAAATTATGCCGGATGTTGGAATTGTGGGAGCTGGAGACACAAAATGACAGATTGTGATGCACAACCATCAGATGGACCAACGAACAACAGTAAAAGGGAGATCACTTGTTTCAAATGTGGAAGGAACGGGCATGTCAGTCATCAATGTAGGATGAGAGAAACAGAGCACTCAAATGCAGCACAAGTAATTGAGACGCTGAACAATGAAGATTGTAGTGGGTGCAAACCTCTTTTTGAAAAAGATGGTCAGCCAGTCTTAATATGTGGTCACACAGTTAAAGCAGGATCAGCAGTGCATGAAGGAGGAAGTCTGAAGATGCATCATGGGTTTGTTAATGATAGGCCAGCGTTAACAATTAGGGATTCCGGATGTACGTCCATCGGGGTGAGAAAGAGTTTAGTGCAACCCTCGGATTATACAGGGAAAAAGATTAGATCCATAACATTTAATGGGACAGTAGAATTCTACCCAATAGCCGTGATAACAGTAAAAACACCATACATAACAGGAAGAGTGACAGCATGTGTTTTAGACTCACCAGTGGCAGATCTCATCATAGGAAATGTTATAGGAGTTAAAGAGTGTACAGAAGAGGAAGTAGTTTATTGGGACCAAAAATATAGTGTAAGCAGTAATGAGGTAGTTACCACAAGAGAACCTAAATTAGAGAGTATAGCTGAGGTAGAAGAGGCACTTGAAGTAGACACAGGAACTCAGGACAAGGATAGTACAGCTGAGCAGATGAGAATGGATCCCAAATATAGTGCTAGTGGCTCCCAGAGACAAGATACTACTCTGAACAAATGTTCACATGGGTGTAGGAGAGTAGAACATAGGCAGTCAAAGAAAGGTAGATGGTGCTTCGAGAGGAAGAACAATGTTCTCACTCGCCACTTTTCAGATGGCGGAACTGCATGTGGGCAAGTAGTATTACCGTTAACACATAGAGACCGATATACTAGAACAGCTCAGGATAGTACATGTGCAGGGCACATAGGCATAAGGCGTATGCAGCAGAAAGAAAGGTGCCAGATATATGGGCCAAGATTGAATAAAGAGTTCAGACTAAACAGAGACTCAAGTGTAACAGTACAATATGCAGATAGGAAAGTTGAGTCAGGTCAAAAGAGTGTTCGCGACATTACTGACCTAGGGATAGCAAACAGATGTTGTAATTGTAGAGGTACCATGAGCCATGGGTACATGAAAGGTAGACACAGCATCGACAGGAATCAGAGGTGGGTTGATGCAAGAAAAGAACCACCTGATATATGGTCGGTACACAAATAGCTTGTGTCTTCTTAAAGATATTAATAGACCTGTGTGTACATAAGTATAATGCTTTTCTATGATGTATTATTATTATTATTATGTGATGTATTAGTTCATGCATTGATACAAAAGATAGAAAGTTGTTTGTATTTATGTGTGGGGATTATGGGAGTTTACTATGAGTATTTGATATATTATTAAGTGTGGTAGCTAGAGTAAGGTGCAGCCATACTTAGGGCTACCCAGGCAATGTGTCTGGGTCACATATTTAATAAGTTTTAGTCTCCCAACATTTGAAAACGATGTTTTCTTTTGAGGGTGGGGTAGTGTCACATGCCTGTGTTCAGTGGCATTAAGGTGAGTGGCCGTACAAGATAAACAGTTCACGAGATAAAATGGGGCGGATGGTGGGTCCCCCAGAGGGCGTAAATGAGAGGACAGTAATTGAAGGGGGAGCTGAGAAGAGGTCAGCTGGTGAGGCAGACAGTTGGAGCAGTGAGGTTGTGTGGTGTGTGTGAGGCAATGTGGGGCATAGAATTGTTTAAAAAGACAGGGACAAAGATTGACGGGCAGTTGAGGTTTGGACTCCGAGCTGAGAGGGAGTGGAGTGTAGACCGAGACCAGGAGAAGGTCGTGGGCTGATAAAGTGAAGAATTGTGACGGAGTTTGGAAGATAACTCCGCACTGTGGGTTCCAGGGATAGTGAGTGGAATTCGAGACCCATAGTGGGTTACTTTGAGTCGGGCCTAGAGAGAGGCTAGTATACCTGTCGTGTGGGACGATATTTTAGTAGCCTTGAGAGGCAAGTGTTATTCGAAGTGTTCCATTGGGATGGAGATATATTCTTAGAGAATTATTGTTCCTGGATTTATATGTTACATGTGTCTGTGTTAATTCAGAATTAAAGGAATATTATGTGCGCAAATTAACGCTTGTTCACTGACTGGTGTTTGGTGGTGATGCATCTTGATTAATCTGTTGTTCAACATCACATTGTTACAAGGACATACCCTAGACATAACCATAGCCACTATATCTGTCACTTAGTCAACATTCACTTTGTGACAATTATAAAATCCTTATCCAGCTTTGTCATTGATCTATCACAGAATTATGTAATGATATATATATATCATATATATATATCATCTCATCTCATCATGTTCCTCTTGTACTTTGCGGTGTCGAGATGAAGTATAAACTTCGTGAGAGTGCCCGATTATGGGCTTCATATATCGATATTCCCATGGACTCTGCTATTCCCTCCGTCCAACGTTTACGTGGTCGGCCTCTTCCTCTGCTTCCATCTGGTCTGTACATCATTGCTTGTTGTGGTATGCTGTTGACTGGTAACCTACTTGCATGGCCAAACCATTTGACTTGCTGCTTTCTAATAAAATCTAGTGCTGCTTTAACCCCCACTTTAGTCCTGATTTCTTCATTTCTGATCTTATCTCTTCTTGATACGTTGAGTATTCTTCTCAGGAACCTCATTTCTGTTGTTGTGATTTTTCTTTTCTCTTTTTCTGTCATTGTCCAGGTTTGGCATTGGTAGCATAGAGTTGGTAGGAAGATTGTGTTGTAAAGTGCTTTCTTAGTAGTTACTGATATATGTTTGTTCTTGAGTATTGGTGCCATTTGTCCAATGAGTTGATTTGCCTTATTGCACCTATTTCCGATCTCATCTTCTGATCTGCCATTTGATGATATTATACTTCCCTAGGTACTTGAAACTCTTCACTTGTTTCAAGGGATGTTCGTTTAGGTGAATTGTTGTTGTTTGTTCTTCTTTAGTTATAGTCATTACCTCTGTTTTGCTTGTGCTAATTTTCATGTTATGTTCCCTACACATTTCGTTTAGACTATTCATGTGGTCTTGTAATTCAGCTTCTGATTTTGCTATTAGTGCTTGGTCGTCCGCAAACAGGAGTTCTCTAATGGTTAGATTTGCAGATGGTTCTTCTTCTGTGTTCTCGTCATGTGGTATTCTTGCTATCTCTGCTTGGCTGGTTTCTTTACATATGTTGTCTATATATGTTATGAACAAGAGAGGGGACAGGACACAACCTTGTCGTACTCCAGATCTTATGGTGAAGGGTTCTGAGTGTCCTCCAGTTGCTCTCACTATGCATTCACTGTTGTTGTATAAACTTCTACATAGGTTTGTTAGATGTGTACTCACTCCATATTGTTTAAGGATTTGCCACAACTTGTTTCTATCTACTCTATCGAATGCCTTTTCTTGGTCGACAAAGGCTAAGTAGAGTGTTTCATTGAATTCGATTGATTTTTCTAAAAGTTGTCTAAGAGCAAAAATTGCATATGTGCATCCTTTGTTTTTCCTAAATCCAAGTTGTGTTTCGCTTAGCTGGGGTTCTAAAGTAGTTCGTAATCTTTTTTCAAGAATTTTGCAAAATATTTTCCCAGTATGACTCAACAGTGAAATGCCTCTGTATTGTGTGCAGTCTCTTTTGCTGCCTTTGTTTTTCCAAATTGGGATAATTATGGCATTTCCCCAATCTCGTGGTGTCTGTTGTTCTACCCAAACATGATTGAATAGTCTATGTAGCCAAGCTGTTCCTACTTCTCTTGCTGCTTTAATTAGTTCATTTGGTATTTCATCCTGTCCTGGTGATTTATTTCAATGGGGCTAATCTGATGGCTTCTATAATTTCTTCTTTTAGTATGTCTGGTTCTAGTTCTTCGGTGACATCTGTATAGGTCTCTTGAATTCCTGTGACATCTGATGGATGTTGAGAAGTTGTTCGAAATACTGCTTCCATCTTATTAGGATTTGTTTTTGTTCACTTATTGGTTCTCCATTTTCGCTGTTAATTATTTCAGTTGGATCAAAGGGTTCTCCTCTGGCTCGCATTGCACCTATCTTTTTGTAGAAGTTTCTAGTTGCCTCCTTGTAGTTTTTATTTAGGGTTTCTCCATAATCTTCCCAGTCTTTTTGTTTTTCCCTCTTTACTATTCTATTCACATGTCTTCTCGCTATTCTATATTCTATGCGATCACATTCCTGTTTGCTCTTCAACCACTTTTTATTTGTCTTTTACCGCTTTCTTTACTTCTGCGTTCCACCAACTTGTTATTTTCTTTATCCGTGTTTTGCGTTTTTTCGTGGTTCCACATGTTATTTTCTGCAGTATTTAAAATGCTTGATTTGAACATCTCCCATTCTTCTTCCACTGTTTTTCTCTCTGTAGGTAATTTTTCAAAGAGTTCAGTTAGTTCTTTCTCATAATTTTCCCTTACTGCTTTATATATATATATATATATATATATATATATATATATATATATATATATATATATATATATATATATATATATATATATATATATATAATACTGGGTACATCCCCAAGGATTTGAAAATATCCGTTTTCATTACACTACCCGAGGATTACAGAACTATTAGCTTAATGGGCCATATAACTAAGATACTACTCAAGGTCATTCAAAAAATAACTCAAAATAAAATAGATGAGGAAGTAGCTGAAGAACAATTTGGGTTCCGCAAAAATAGCGGCAACAGAGCAGCAATAATCTGTTTTAGGGTATTAATTGAAAAAATATATAGAAAGTGAGAAACATATATATGTTTATTTTATAGACTACAAAAAAGCATTTGATAGAGTACAACATGAACGACTAATTACATGTCTTCTAGATATAGGAGTAGACGGAAAGGACATCAAACTGATTAGTTACTTGTGCTGGGCACAAGAGGCATCAATTAGATGAAGAAATAATTATTCGTCGCCCATAGAGATAAAACGAGGAGTACGGCAGGAATGTGTACTGTCCGCAAGCCTCTTCAACATATACAAAGAAAGAATTTTTAAATAAGTCGAACTGCCTGGACTCAGAATCAATGGAAGAATCATAAACAATCTTAGATAAGCTGACGATACCGTGTTACTAGCAGAAAGTGAGCAAGCGTTACAAAACCTAGTGGAACAAGTAAACAGGCATAGTGCAGAATGTGACTTAGATATTAACATCCCAAAAACGAAAACTATGATAATTAGCAGTAGACGGGAAATGTCATATATGAACATCACAATAAACGGGGGGATACTAGAACAAGTAACAAATTTAAACTATCTTGGACATGCAATAACAGATGATGGCAGAAGTGAAGTAAAAATCAAGAAGAGAATAGGATTGGCCAAAAATGCTTTCAACAACATTAAATCAGTATTAACATTTAGAGAGATTAACAACGCATAAAAAATGAGAATTGTCAAATGCTACGTATATTCATCACTACTGTATGGTGCGGAAGCCTGGATATTGGACAAGCAACTAAAAAGTCGCATAGAGGCATTGGAGATGTGGATATATAGAAAATATGTCGTATTTCATGGAAACAAAAACAATCAAATACAGAGGTTCTAGAAAAGCTGGGAATGAAAAGAGAGTTGATGAAAGAAATAAATAAAAAGAGGCAAGTGAAACATTCGGCCACGTTAAAAGACATAACACTCTTATAAAAACCATACTAGTGGGGGGGGGGGGCAAGGCTGAGGGCAAGCCAGAAAGAGGCAGACAACAATACAAGTGAGAAGATAACATCTAGAGATAGACGAACATCAATCTGACAGAATATGCAATCGATGCGAGAGACCGACAGTGTTGGAGATCCATTGCAGCCAACCTTCATTGTGGAGACGGCACCTGATTGATTGAACTCTCGTTCGTGTTTTACATGCATGCAACGTTGACTTCTCATCCTTGATTTATGAACATATATTACAAGTATTTCAGAACTCTATATAGGTTCGCCATCTGGTCATTAGGAAAGCTAATCCACACGCAAACATCAGTGCACTAACTAGTAGTAGCAGTTACTAGTAGTAGTAACACTGTATGGACTACGCTCGAGTTAGAAGTCAGCCAACCACAGAAAAAATTTTCATCTAACAATATATGCTCTATATAGAACTTTGAAACTCTTGTCCATGTCTCACACGTAGAAAATAGTTGTTTTTGTTGTTGTTGCATATTTTTCCCCCGCATATCCTATTACAGGACATCGCTGTCAACACCAGCATCTTTCAGCTGTATATGTTGATTTCTTGGCAAGATTACGCTCAGTAGTTTGCCATTGCTTTCTGAGCGGCCGGCTCACATACCCCGTAAGTTATCGATGCGATTCGAACCACTGCTGATTCTCACCGTCATCACGTTACCGACGAGAGAATACGAGATTACGGAGAAAAGTCATAACCTCTAAGCCACGAAGCCGGTCAGAAAATAGTATAGGCTGCGTAAAACGTATTCTTCTTCCCCTTTCCTGCCTTCCGTCTTTCTATGGGGCATAGGTCTTCAACCAATCGTTGCCAAAACTGTGCAAGCATGGTCACGACTGGGCTCATATGGCAGCTAAAGCTTCCTACGGCATGGGCTAGCCAATCTTACGCCAACTCAGTCGCCTCCTACGTCCTGCAGGATAGGTAACAGTTTGACTGTCCTTTGCTTTCATTATGGGCCCAGGTACCACACGGACAACGTAGAACTTTATAACACTCTTTTGCTGAATTAGTTTTTGGAAAATGGAATCAGCGAGAAGACTTTTAAAATGAAATTTTTTTTTTCCACTGAGGAAATCAACTCTCATATTATTTTTAGCAACCTTCAACTTATGTTGCGACGATCGACATCCCTGCACATTAGGCATTCACACGCGTGATCAATCCTGTGCTGCAGCCATCTCAGGGTTTCTACTCACTGTTTCCACGAGAAGTTGGTTGCTAATACCTCCTATCTCATCCTTGGAAACGGCATCTATGTGCCTGGCCAGGCTTCTCTGCCCGGTCGCGTTATCGAACTAGCCTCAGAAAATCGTCGGTATCGGCCAGCTGGATCAGTGCTGCTTTGACGATATCGGCCCTGTTCGTGCTTCTTCCCGCTTGTATTGGTGCGTTTTTGACAGCTTGTCCGCAGGTTCATTGCTCTTTATGTCGAATTGTTCGGGTATGTACATGCAGGTGAGCGATATGGGGTGTGACTTTCGAATGCAGTTTACCCATTAGCACGTAGACTGTCGTTTGATATTTTCTGTAGAATGTTCATACTCTGATATAATGATCGGGTACGTGACTTAATGTTCTAATTCCCACACGAGTGCTGGCTTTCAACCTGTTGATTGAATTCCATTACAGCGTCCATACCATTACTGGTGTATACGGGTGAGTATTTTTCCATGCTGAGGCACAAAGGCTGTTGACTAAATAGTCGCCACTTTGAAACCCCAAGTGTTACCGAGAATCCAACACACGTTCAGCGATGCGGGAGGCGCATAGTGTGAAGCTCGACCACAGTGATTTGAACCTCTATGTGACTTTAGCAATTCGCTCACATGTAGACAGCAGATTTGTCGCGAAGATGCCGCAGTTTTGGCTGAAGAAATCAATCGACAAACTCCTCAACCCCCAAGTTGCTTTAGCAATTCGCTTACTTGCAGACAGAAGACTTTTCGCGAAGACGCCACTGTGTTTGCTAAAGAACTGGATCGACAAGAAGAGACAGAAGACAGTTAACTTATTTCTCTCCCATGGCGCCAGTCTTCTATTGCTCTCATTAAACCGCTTACGTGAGTAATGTCAGAACCGCATACTTGCGTAATGAATATGCTTTTCAGGGCTTGTTAACAACTATTTTCTGGATCTCTGTTTAGTGGCTGGAATGTTCTTGTAAAATAGATCTAGGTTGGAAGGACGGTTGAGCATAAAATGTGTACCAGGAAGAGTTATAAGAAGTAAAAGCCGGCGCCGTTGTTTTGAATACATCATCCATCGAGTGATGAGTGGTCTTCAACAAAATTAGAGCAAGCACCAGTTACAGAATAAGCCTCAAGGAGCGGAAAAAGGTTCTTAAAGTGTGGAAAATGGATCCTTGCTTTATATCAATGCTGGTGTTATCAGAGCCAGTTATTATTGAAATCCACTTTGAGCATCAAGGCAGGAACGATCATTTCCTTATATGTTAAAAGCACGTTGAGCATCACAACTGTTACATCAGTGTCAACATTATGTAAACCCAGGTTGAGCATCAAAATTGCACGACAAGTTTCATCATTTTTTACACAGAAGGCTGAAAAATAAAAACGTACCTGAAGACCTGGAGAGCCATGTTTACCCGGTGTACCTGGAGGTCCCTGAAAGACAAAAATGAAACACAAATATATAATACCTTTATTAATCTTAAAAGCCCCGTAGCACCAACCCTGCTTTGGGTGTATGACATTTTAGGACCGTCACATTTTTAGGCTTGGATGCGCGGAGAAATAGGTGGCCAGCCTTCCCTCCCCTCTCGTAGAGAGCGGCGATCCCAGGTAATGAACCCACCTCCGACCTGACGCATTCCAAGTCAGGGTATCTTTCTAACCACTATACCAACGCGCCTGCTGGGCTGTGTGTGTATATATAGTGCATATGTATGTCTGTATGCATGTGTGTACTGTGTGTGCCTATAGGTATGTGTCTCTGTGGCGAAGTGGTCAAGCCGTTTGACTCGTGTTCCGACGGTTGTGGATTCAATTCCGGGCCGCGCCCTTCGGTTTACGAGTTAAATGTTTCGGAGACTTATGTGGGTCGTCGCTAAAAGCTACGGAGTTCGTGCTTTGTGCGACGCTTTCCGCGCTGCGGAAAGAGACCGAGCCATATGGGATAAAACCCGGTGCAATGAAGTCGACCCTGTCGACTTTTAAGCGACTTTATAGGTATGTGTATATGCGAGTGTTTATGAAGATAGGTGTGCATGCGTGTGAGGTATATGTACGTGTGTATTCATTGCACCGGGTTTTATCCCATATGGCTCGGTCTCTTTCCGCAGCGTGGAAAGCGTCGCCCAAAGCACGAACTCCATAGCTCTAGCGACGACCCACAGGGGTCTTCGAAAAATTTCACTCGTGAACCGAAGGACGCGACCCGGAATCGAACCCATAGCCTTCGAAGCCCGAGTCAAACGACTTGACCACTTAGCCACGAAGACTCCCGTGTACGTAAGTATGTGTGTATACGTGTGTGTGCACTCGAGTGTATGTGTATGTATATGTACATGTGTGCGTGTATGCACACGTGTCCGCGCGTTCGTGCCTACCTATGTGCGTACGTATGCGCGGATGGATTGATGAGTGGATGGCAGGGTGGATGGTGAGTGGATGGATGGATGGATGGATGGATGGATGGCAGGGTGGATGGTGAGTGGATGGATGGATGGATGGATGGATAGATGGCTGGATGGATGGGTGGATGGATGGATGGATGGATGGATGGATGGATGAAAGCCACATCAGAGCATAATTATACACAATATTTCTTCACCAACATTGGTATTTCTGCAACCTTAGTAGTCTCGTATTCACGATTCACGTTTGTAAATTATTATTATTATTCGTTGACGTCAGTACGTTACAGAAGAAGTCGCAACATGCTGCACACAGCCCTTTCCTCTGACAACCGAGTTATCTCCACCTACCCCACATGAAAGTCAAGAAGATGAGACCAGAAACATGCTGTCTCGTAAAACCCAATAATGTTATCACAAGAACTTAAGACTGAGTTCTGAGGACTCCCACTGCAAAATTTAATAGGTTAGCAACAGTGATAAGCACAATGAAATATGGCTGAAGTATTCTCCCTCGTAATAAATATATTTAACGTTTATTGTTCCCAAAACCCTCAAAATACATTAAAAATGTTCCTGAAAGGAATTTCCATTATTTTCTGCCACATCACGAGAACAGGTTCACAGACATCTGCAAATGGATCTAGATAAAACATGTATTGGTTTTACTTAAGATGTTTACGTTTTTCTGGATAGGTTAGATCCCCTGATTATCAAATATCACATATTTAGCGTTATTCAAAATGAAAGAAAGACATTACATTTACACCGTTGTGTATTACAATATGTGTGATTATCGCTTTGTGCAGTAACCAAAAGGTGGTTTAAGTTCCCCTTTTTTTTGCTGCCTTTCATCGTTGTAATTTTGTTTTGATGGTAATGCATCTGTTCTGTCTGATAACGTGGGTGTGACTGCTTCGGTAGTGAAGTGTGAAGAAATGGAAAGAGAATCTTGATATTCTTGGCATTTTCCTCTGAAACCACACTTCTACTGCCATTAGATGTTTCTCAGCTTGTCTGCTAATTGTTAATGTTTCACATGTATATGAGTACTATATACAGATATATCAATTCAGTTCATAAATAAAGACACATGTATTGTTTAGCGTTCATTGAAGACTCACTAGACAACATAAAAAACTGAAAGCTATAGTTACCGACCGGGATTCGAACCTGTCACATACAAATGACGACGGCGCCTCATTGCAGGAACAAGTTTATTTGGGCGCATGACCAACTAGACACCTCTATTCTAAGAGAGGCTCTATAAAATTACTTCAGCATTTATTTGCTCACTGTAATTGACCGCTATTTATGGATCATTATGTTTTCCATCTTCAGAAATGATGCATTTGCCAAAGCGATTCTTAGCCTAATCTCTTTAAGCTTACCTCCATTATAAGTTATGACTGCTGCGCAATAGTTGTACCGATGCACTTGTTAAATGATGTTTCCAATTTACCTTGATGTATTATGCGACATCCTAATTTATTCAGTTTTTTTTTTTATTTTTTGCGCTCGCTCGCTTTGAACTCAAACGTAGTAAATACATACTACTAGTAGTGCTGGATTGAATTGTGCGTGTAGATTAGCTTTCCCTATTAACAGTGTCCCTCGCCATCAGGAGAACCCACTCCAACTTCAGAGGTACTTGTAATTTACGTCCCCAAGTCAAGGACGAGAGGTCAACATTTTAGTCCAACTGTCCGGTGTAGGTGTTGAACCCCTTACCTCGGTATCAGCACACCGGATATTTAAGAACACGCGTTCTTATCCATTCGGCCATGCCGACCACCATTTATTAAGTGAGTAGCGTTGTTTCGTCATTCCTTCAGGTAAGTACATCCGACTTCGAGATGCATTTGTTTACGGGCTGGCTTTCCCTAGCCTTCCACTGACCCCAGTCTACGTAGAAGGCAGCAGATTTGTGTATCGCTTCGTCAGGTGCACATTCCTTGACCTGTCAGACACGGGAGACCCTACTGGTAACAAGGTTATCGTCTGCAATGCACCTGAGGTTATAGGAACATGCAATCCCTCTACCACATCACGATGGATATATAAAAGGGGGGATATTGTATTATTTCTTTTCTCTTTGAAGCGGCCATACTATCTTTCTTTGTTTTCTTACAATTTAATCCCAACTCTAATTGCTCTCTGTGTACATCAATCGCATTAACTAAATGGCGAAGATTCGGTTTCATTGCCTGTAACCAATATTGTATAATATGCATATCTTATCTTATTCATGTTGCATATTTTCAATAAGCCCAAACTAACAAATTCGTACCCCAGCGTGCTAAAAAATCATAGTGTGTTGCACTGAATCGTTAATAGAAATTATTTCAATTTTATTACACTGCTCGTTTAACGAATGTTCCTTTTGCTTTAACAAATTTATTTTTTATGTCTTTATTCATAATACCATACTCTCTTTGTCATTTTAAGTGTTTTCCTTACGTTCAAATGCTGTAAGATGTCTTCAATAATCCATTTATTGCTAGCTTTTTTGTCTACTTTCTGGTAATATCCCGTTACTTGTTTAAATGGATAGATTTTACAACACTTCCCCATGTGCATTTGCGCTTTGTAGTTTAGCTATTGCATGTTTCGCACAATCATTTTGAAGCGTTTTTGGAGTTCTTTATATGGTCTTAGATTATCTTTGTGACATCTGATGTTCTTAACCTCTTTGTTTCTTCCTTCATCAATCATGTTTTTATTTGCCAACACAGTGAGGCGAGATTCGTGTTAATGTCAGCAAAACAGCATTGTCTTCAGATCTATTAACACATTTCTAAATCTTTTATTACCAAGTTTTATGATTAATGTAATTTCATGCTTTATTATCAGGGTTTTCTATGTTTATAGTCGTCTTTTGGAAGCAGTTTACACCTATTGTTTTCAGTTAACATATTTTATCTTTGCGCATCATGTTAGCTTTTTGTTTCTCTTTAATTTCTTCCCACCTCCTAAAATATAGTATTCCAACTTCTCCTTTGTCAGTAAGTATTCTTCTTCTATCACCCTCTATCTATCAATGGAGCATTGAGCCTCAAACGACTCACACCAAGCCAGCCTGACTGTTGCTATGTAATATAGCTCCGACCATGACCTCCCATATTATTCATTTTTGTTTTTATTTGTCTTGTCCGTGTGTTTTAGATCTTCCACTATTTCGTTTGTCATGCGGGTTCCAGCCAAAAGACTTTCCACCTGTTCTCAGGTTGTCTCAATGTATGTACTACTCAGCGTGATAGTCTCTTTCTCACCTTTTGATTCACTGTAATTTGTCTACTTAACTCCATGAGCTCCGCACGGGTGGTTTTGACATACCCTTTTAGTCCTTCTTGTTTCTACGGGCATCAATTAACAGATTCATGGCAGGGCAGACCAGACCCTAAGCCTTGGCTCTGGTCTAGGATCGAAGCTCCGACTGGCGGACAGTTAGAGTATTGCTTTGCTGATCCGGCAGCATCTGCAGCTTGCCTTGTTCCAGGCGTATTGGTGTTACCTTTCCTCTGGAGTAAACTAGGCAGGCCGAGAGAGCGATCATGCTGCATGGGCAACACATGGTCTCTACATTCAGCCCAGGCGCTGTGTTATGGAGCGATATAACTCCATATTACAAACTATCGTCTGTCAAGACAGAAGGTGCCAGTCAAGCTTGTTTTGTACAACTTTACACCCAAAGATGAAATAATCTCATTTAGCAATGATGGAGATATCCAAAAAGTTGATAGTGCTTAGTATTGTTTGGATTAGAAACTGGAGAACAAAAAACTAAAAGCAGGATTTTCCTGAATTACACATTTTTAAACCAGGACATGCAGAGTATTATTTTGACATTTGAGGGATTGTTATTCCAAAATTTGGAGGGAAAATGTAAACTAAGACGTCTTGCAAACGTGTACCATCTTTCGGTTACAAACGGCTGTGTAACATGCTTTAGTTGCATACGGAGCTGGAATCCAACTAAAGATTGTGGTTTAGGCAGGCTGTGTGAGACGACTGGGCATAGACAC
>JACEFZ010017029.1:440000-446511 GCA_014155875.1 Cepaea nemoralis | reverse complement strand
GTTTTAGCCTCAAGTGGTCACCGTCTAGGACTCAGGACATCCGTATTCTATATTGGAACTGTGGCCATGTAAACCACACGGGGTCTCTATTTTTAGACACCCTAGTTTACAGAACTCTATTGTATTCACTCCAGTAGACGGACTGGGCGATCAGGCTAACTCCGAATTGCCGCTTCAATGTTCTATAACAGACGACATCTAGAACGGCGATTCTCGTTCGCGACAGCATTGGTGGCGTCGAGCTAGAAATGTCCAGTTTGGACAGTGACGATATACAATACAGGCGTTGAGAGTTCATTCCATATACCATTCGTGTTTGGTTTAATGTTTATTGCCCGCAATGCTAGTGTGGACGGCCATAAGTGGCGTGCTTACGTGGCATATTAGGCCACGAGAGAAATGTTATTTTCTGTGGTGACTTCAACGCTAAAGGCAGATCATGGGAAAACACTTCCTCCAATACACAAGGAGCGCTCGAGACTGCACTGGAAACCATCCGACCTGGTTGGATCAACAATGCTGTGTCACCATGACAAGCAATACGTCCAGGCGATGAAGGACAGTGCTATTGATCTGGCGCTAGTTTCACCTTCACTCACTACAGTGTGTAGATGGGGTGTCCTAGGACACCATGGCAGCGACCACCACCCATGCAGCATATTGGTGGAGAAAGGCAGAACCAGCAGCACAAGCTAAAGGTAAAGACGTTCCAGTATGACAGTACAGGGCAAGATGTGGTGAGTAAAATAGACGTGACAAGCGCAGAACGTTTCAGGGCAGGAAGAAAAGGAAAAAAAGCTGGGAGCAGCCACCGTGGTGGAGTTTCGAGGTGGAGAAGGCTTGGTGGATAAGCGTAGTGCTGTAAGGAGATGGCAAAATGCCAAGAAGAACAGAGCTGGTCATCCTAGTCCCTGCTTGCACTTAGAAAGAGAGATGCACACAAAAGTAAGCTATTTCAAAAAACTGGTCACGGTGGTTAAAAGCGAAAAATGGGCAGAGGTGTGTCAAAGAGTAAGCACAGACAAGTCACTGAAATTGTTCTGGCGACTACATAAAAGCATGAGTGGTGTAGTCAAGAATAAGAGCATTTCTGACTTCCAAGGTGCTGACCTCATCTGGCAGAGGACTGACGAGGACAAGGGCAAAGCCCTCTTTGAACGCTACCTTGAGCAGAGCAACCAGACAGACATGGGAGGCCGGAATCTGGCCAAGGAGGTCACCTCAGACAGATGCAAGGCCCAGAACACTTCGGATGAAGACACAGTGACAGTGAAAGAAATCAAGGCTGTGCTTCGACGATCAAAAAACAGTGCTCCAGGTCCTGATGGCATAAGATACGACGACATAAATAGGTGTACCGACAATGAGCTAGAGAAACTAGCAGACATGTACAACAACAGTATAGGGAGTGCTAGCATCAAGGAGGAATGGTTACACAGCTATCTGATTCCCTTGCCGAAGCCTGACAAAGACCACAAGAAAATTCAGGGATATCGAATTATAACCATGCAGAATACAATAGGCAAGCTGCTGGAGAAGGTAATTGCCAGGAAAATATCAAGCCAACTAGAGAGGCAAGGTGTTTTCCCACCTACCCTGGGTGGGTACCGTCCAAAAAGAGAAACCTGGACCAATGCAGCAGTCTTTGCCCACGATGTCTATGAAGGTTTCCACTCAGGCACTGAAACCGTTGCTGCAGCGATTGATCTTGAGGACGCATACAACAGAGTACCACTGGATTTTTTAATGTTTCAGCTTCTTGAACTAAACGTAAGTCCATTCCTCCTTAGTTGGATCGCTGCAGCTCTCTTCCAACGGAAAGTAGTTTTTAGATGTGGCAGTTGGACTTCGGAACCAACAACAATATATCCTGGCCTACCACAGGGATCACCATTATCTCCGGTACTGTTCAACGCCTACACAGTGAGAATCACCAGTGAGCAGATCACTGGACCTGGCAGGACATTGTCATATGCCGATGATGTTTTAGTGTATCGTCAGGGTAAGGATAGAGAGGAGGTTGCTGTGGAACTACAAACCGAACTCAATCGCATAAGTACTTGGTGTGATGAAGCTGGGGCAATGGTCAACCCAACAAAGGCAACAGTGACTTGGTTCTCGTTGAATAATCATATTGTCAACAATCCAACACCAACTGTAATGCTGTGTTCAGAGACGGTGGAAAGAACGCAGGCAATGAATTACCTGGGGATACGGTTTGATCGAAGCCTTGCTTATAATGTGCACATAGACCAGGTGATAACAAAGGCCAAGCGGGGTTTGGCAGCGATGCGGGTGATGGCGGCAGCAAACTGTGAGCAGCGCCATCTATGTCTTCTGTACGAGGGGCTGGTCATGTCTGTTTTGGAGTATGCAATGGCAATCCTGACTGTCAGCCATAAGCAGATAGAAAGGATGGAAAGGATACAGAATGAAGCTATGCGCATTATTCTTGGATGTACAAGAGATACAGCATGCAGGGCGATGCGCTACCTTCTTGATTTTCCAACCATTGAAGAGAGAATGCAAGTTTGCAGGGCACGTGCCTACCTCAGAATTAACGCAAACACACAGCATCCACTGCATAGTGAAATTAGGAAGGTGAAGGGCAGCAGGTTAAAAAGAGGACGGTCGTGGATGGGTCAAGCCGAGGACATTCTTCAACAGGTGTGTTCACTTGAGGACTTAGAACCTGGCGAGGAGTGGGTGCAAGTGCCAACAGACTTCTGCACATCCTTTTCAGTTTGCATCCAACTAGATAGAAAATGCAGACAAGAAAATCCGGCTGCTGTTGAGGCTGAAGTACAAGCGTTGATTTTCGAGAATTCGCTAGACAGTGACGCGGTCATCTACACAGATGGGTCGGTCGTCCGACATGTGAGAAGCTCATGGGCCTTTACAGCTCGGGCCGGAGGGAGAATTGTGAAGGAGGACTCTGGTGCTTTCACTGAAACCACAAGTAGCCTGACCATGGAAGTCATGGCAGTAAGTAAAGCAATAACATGGCTCGAGACACAGACATTCACTAGGGCTTGTTTCCTTAGCGACTCAATGAACATGATCAAGAGGATAGAGGAGGGGTCGATCCGAAGAGAATGGTTGCTGCCTCTGAAGCGGTCTCGGCTGGCAAAGATTAGTTTCATCTTCGTGCCAGGGCATGCGGGAGTACAAGGAAATGAGCGGGCTGACAAGCTCGCAGGTGAGGCTACTGTTGAGGGCGGACGCGCCATGGACCAGGCTGACATTCTGAATGCTCTACGAGAAGTGAGACTTTTGCAAGAACCAAGTGATGACTGTGAATCTACAACAATGGCCAGACTGCGAGAGCAGCAAATTAAAAGAGGGGTGGCCAAACAAGAACACTACGCAGGAAGCCAAAGAAGATTGATAAACCAACATAGAACTGGCGTCGTTAGCCGCTACACGCTGCGGGATTTGCTGAGGAGGGGATCCGAGCACTTATGGACTGAATGGTCCGATGTGCAACGAGGATGATCTGTCGACTAACTAACTAGAACAAGAATTACCATTGCGAAGGTAGCCTTTTGCAAGATAAAAAACATACTGACCAATAAAAAGATATCAATTGAAACGAGAAAAAGACTGTTGAAGTGCTACATAGAACCTGTACTTTTGTATGGATGTGAAGCGTGAACAATAAGCAGTCAAGCTGAAAAACAGTTGACGGTTGTGGAAATGTGGTTTCTGAGGAAAATGCAAAGAATACCATGGACAGACAGAAAAACCAATGAACAAGTCCTTCAAGAAACAAATGAAGATCGTAAACTGATTAGAGACATTAGACGTAGACAGTTAAAAGTTTTTGGTCATGTTATGAGTCGAAATGAATTTGAGAACTTGGTGACGACTGGCAAGGTCGAGAGGAAGAGACCAAGGGGAAGACCGAGAAGTAAATACCTGGATGGCTTGGCCACGTGGCATGGTCGAGACAAGAACACAGAGCTGATCCACGACTCTGGTGATCGAGTGACATGGCAGTACATGACCGCCCACGCTTATCGGCATGGCACATGATGGATGGATGGATTAAAAGATAACAGCGGTGTCTTGTCAATATTAGCTCTTATAATCAACTTTATCAACTTTCAGTCATTGAGCATATGATGTTTTATATTTTACAAAATGATCTCAACCTCTTCCTCCGAATGATGACCAAAAGAAACAATAAATAGGAAATGCAAAGGCGTTTAGAACAATATATAAGCAGAACGGAAAACATAATTTAGCAAACTATCGCGGTGACAAGGAGGTGATGAGTTATCCTAAAGATTAGTCCTGCTCAGGACTATCAACTGAAAAGGGAAAGCGACATCTGAACGAAAGACACAACAGCTAAAAAATACACTGGAAAAACAACAACTAACTTACAACTCCAATTATAACCGTATTAACGGCTGAAAAGAGTAGTTTAATATTTTAGAAATATATTTTTCAAGCATTTCGACAAATGCAAGAGTCAGTTACATCTGGCCATTACAACATACACGCACTTAAGCAAGCAGATGGAGATTCAAAATTAGGCGGCTCTATGCCTGGGGAAGTAAAGACACGGCGCTGACCACATCCCCCACCGAGTGGATGTAGCACCATATGTCCGATGCGTATTAGTACAGTATTATATTATGCAAAGGGTAATGTTGTTGTCACCATTCTAATAACTTACAGAGTCTCAGGGCCACCATAAGAATTGTCTGACATGCCCACACGTTTTTCAGACACCGGCAATTACATTCCCCCGAGACACCTTGCCTTGAAAGATTCTTTCACTTGCACATCCCGCAATCGTATATATGTTATCATCTGCAAACGATGTGACATGAAATATATTGGTCAAATTGGCAGACGCCTTGCCGACCGCTTTAGAGAACACCTTAGATACATTAATCAAGGAGCTGACAAACCTTTCCCCAACCACTTTAAGTCTTGTAACCACAATGATGTCGACGATGTATGGGTCATTGGTCATGGGTCATGGGTCACGGTATAACTATGCTATCTTCCCTGTAGTTTATTCATATCGGACTGTTTACACACCATTTGGCAACACAAACTTGTGTAGCCCAAGAGCGCTTTTTTAATCCTGTTTAAACCACAATTTCTGTTTCTCTCCTGGCAACAAGAATCTGTGTTTAATTTTATTTTGTGTTTTATTTAGCTTGTTATCTGTTTGTGATGACTTGATCTTGACAAAGGTTCGTAGAACCGAAACATCGGTCGTGCTTTGTTGTCCTATAATAATTATTGTTTTATTTTAATACTTCAGTGTTATATATTTATTGATTGTTTACGTTTTTTGGATAAGACACACTTTGTTTTCACCTGTGCAAGATGGAGTTCTTTGTAAGGTATATACATTGTGTCTGTGTCTAGTATGTCTCTTCATTTCGCATGAGCTAAATATACCTAATTGTTTGCAATTCATATTAATAACTTATACTGTAATTCTGTTTCGTTTTTCTAGAAGCCACACCATATACACCAGCTCCTCGTTATTAAGTGGAAAGACGTCAAACGCCAAAGCAAAGTGTGTGTATCCAGAAACAAGACTGGGACAACAACTCGCACGCCAACATCATGCTTGTTAGCTTATTGCCATCAATATACCTTTAGTAAGAATTCAAGTAGGGTGTGATACCCGATGCCATTAACAGCAAAATGTACCGAATTTCCTATTAAAAGTGTCTTTAAAGATGTTCATCGTTTTCCACGTAGACGACTTGTGTGTTTATTTGTTCGTTTTCATTAGATTAACCGCTTCACTGCTGGTGAGTCTCGGGAGAATTAACTACTTGATTCCCAAAAAAGATGCCAGGAAGATGTCAAAGAAGAGTATAAGAACAACGACGAATTAACATTCACGTAAATGGGAATATTCTTAGATAGATGGGGCGGCATAACTATCAGGGAAACATCATAACGCCTGACGGATGCTGTCTTGTAGTGACCAGAACAAAAGTCGCCATTACAAAAGTACCCTGTTGTAAGTGGAAAATAAACACAATCACATAGTAATTAGAGGACAATAGTTACATCTTATTTCGCATTAGGCATATGGTTTCAGATTCATATTTTAATAGGCCAATCGGCTCCCGGTGGGTGATGTGGTCAGTATCACGTCGGCAGACTTTACTTCCCAAGACAGTTTCTAGTACTCATCGTAGACTGGGTTGATCTTGGAACTCAGTATAATTGTTAAAAATATCCACATCCTAGGGGATGTACGTACAAAAGACATGCACTATTGTAAATCAACAAAGCTGGAAAATAGAAATAAGTGTGAATACTAGACAAGAGAGGCAAAGGAAGACATAGAAACATGTATGAGCATTTTGTACATAGCCGGAGAACAAATAACACACACACACAAACAAACACACACACACACACGCGCGCGCACACACACACAGATATATATATATATATATATATATATATATATATATATATATATATATATATATATATATATATATATATATATATATATATA